>CAUYON010210400.1:0-32463 GCA_963573935.1 Arctocebus calabarensis | reverse complement strand
GGCTGGATTCGAACCTGCCAGCTGAGGTGTATGTGGCTGGCGCCTTAGCCCGTTGAGCCATAGGCGCTGAGCCTATATAGTGCAACTTAATATAAACTAAGGGCCAGAATACTAACAAATGGCAGCAGATCATAATTGTGGCAAGATACTTCTTAGAAGAGATTAATTACTAGGTTGTTTGTTTTTAAATTTTTTATTATGGAAAATTTCAAACATAAAAAAGAGAACCCTCATCTAGCTTGAACAATTATGAACATTTTAAGGTTAGATTTTGGAGACGATATGGAGATGTATATTGGCAGAGAAGGAATTGCAGATGAAGTCAATGGCCTTTGGGGAGCCTTGATGGTGGGAAGAAATAAGCCTGTGCAGAGGGCAGTGCAAAGATGATCATTTTGGCTACTGGGTATATTTTCAGAAAAAGGGACTCTTTATGGCTTCCTTCGGAGAATGTGAGTAAGGGTGCCAGAGCAGCTCAAGTGAGAGGTAACTTGGTTCTTATTCCCTCTCTCCCCAACCCAGGCTCCCTAGGCACTGCAGGCCGTGTCTGCAGCAAGACATCGAAAGGAACAGATGGTTGTGAAATCATGTGCTGTGGCCGAGGGTATGACACAACCCGAGTCACCCGTGTCACTCAGTGTGAGTGTAAATTCCACTGGTGCTGTGCTGTGCGGTGCAAGGAGTGCAGAAACACCGTGGACGTCCACACTTGCAAGGCCCCCAAGAAAGCAGAGTGGCTGGACCAGACCTGAACACAGATACCTCACTCATCCCTCCACTTCAAGCCTCCCAACTCAAAAGCACAAGATCCTTGCATGCACACCTTCCTGCACCCTCAGTCCTGGGCTGCTACAGCTTCTGTTTAAGGACTTGGAGAATAATCCAGAGGGACCATGGTGTCCTGACTAGTTCCTTAGCCCTGGGAAGGAGTTGACAGGGGGTATGAGAAAATGAGCAGCTCCCTGATCTCCTCTGGAGGTGTGAATGGAGAGAAGAGGTAGGGGTCTTCAGAGTGGTATGAGTTGCACTAAAGTACCTAGCTGAGGCTCATTTTTCTTGTCCCTTGCACTGGCTTCCTGACATTTCTTGGGTGTGCAAGAAAAAGGGTACCTGGATAGTTTCTATTTTTTCTACATGGCTAAGGTTAGATAGGACAGAGATGAAACTGCATGCCCCTTCCCTGAAGTATGAGCAGACAGCCCGGTACCCCAAAAGAAAGGCGCAACATTCCTTTATTATTGAGAGCCTGAGATTGCTAGACAAGAGTTAGCCAAAGTGGACAAGGTTCAATTCACATGGTCCTATGTTTACGAACTGCTGTATTTTGTAGGGAGGACAGTTGTATAACTATACAAACACACATTCTTTCATTCTCTCCCCCTGCCCCCTTTTCAACGTGTATCAGACAGTCAGTACTGCCTCTCTTGCTCACTTGCTGCCTATTCGAACTTAGGTAGTATGCAGTGGTTCCCATGACTAAGAGATCATTAGAAACACCCTAGAATATAAAGTCTAGCTTGGTCTTGGGATTTTTCCCCCATACATTATTCTGGGGGTTAGCCAGGTTTGGGAAAAAAAAAAGATAAGTGACTCATGGAGGGTGGGAGAGGGTAAGCAGGCTTAACCTCAAGGGCCCACATGAGGCATCAGTGTATACTGGGCAGGTAGGGCCCTCTGGCTTCAGGAAGAGGATCCTAGCCTTTGACGCTAGGAGCAGGAACCAGGGACTACAGTGGGAAAGAGAGCTGGGGCTTAGGACCAAAGTGGGGAACAGCTTAGAAGGCAGTGTTGGCCATTTATTCAACACGTCTGTACGTAGTGACTCCAAGTCCTGATGATGATTATTGTTCACTCCACACTGGGCTTGAGTAGGGGAGTTTCTTCTATGCTAGTACCTGTTGCTTAACTAGCTTTGCAGTAGTGGAGTCTCCAGAAATAGCAGGCTCAGTAAGCTGGAGTCTGGAAAACCTTAATGTCCTATTTTTGTGTGACTTGGACAGTGGTTATCTCTTGGTTGTTGATATTTTAAAGCAGCAGAGTGGTATAGAAATTCGCAGTTATGACAGACCTGGGATAAAACCACAGCTGTGCTGCCTGTTTCTGATGTTTTGAGCAAGATACCTAAATTCTCCAAGCCTCTGTTTTCTCATCTGTAAAATGATGATACATACCTATGTCAGATACTGACTTTTAAATATGTCCCCAAACTCTAGCCAACAGATATCCTTCACAAAGCCTCTGACAGTTCTAGCCCGTTATGATTTCTCTGAGAACCTCCAACTGAGGACTGTAAAGTACTGACAGCAGGCTGCAGATTAAGGGGCCTACATTAGGAATTCTGGATATAGGCCCCCTTTCATTTCCTAAGTTCCTCTCCAACATCCCTCGGGGTCCTCACGTGTTTGTGAAGCAGCTACTCTGCACAAGCAGCAGGAGATTGGGGGAATGATAGCTCTAAGCCATGGGGGCAGATTTATTTGGATGATAGGACTAATATTTGCGTAACCTGCTGAGACCTGTGTGGGAGAGTTCAGGGTGGTTTTTCTTTTGGTGAGGGGATTTGCTCCGGTTTCACAACCATTAACACAAAACATGAGCTAGTCAGAACGCTTGTGGTCTGTGGTGAGGGGATGCCTGTGGAGAAATGGGACTGAGTGAGTCAGGCCAGGGGAATGTCTTCCCTGCAGAGTGGGGTCAACTGGGTAACTGATGAGCCAAAGGTGGGATTAGGGAGGGGGAAACAGGAGGGGAAGAGAAGAGCTGATGACATCTTGAGCTGGGATTAAGAGGAGGAAAGCTTTGGGGTGGGGGGGAAGTAAATGAGTCATGCTCACTCTGAACTCAAGAATAGGGCTGAATGAATTTACAGAAGTGTTCTGCCTTGTATGCCAGGCTGCTGGGAATAGCCTCAGGTCCCAGCCAGCCCCTGCTCTCACAAGAACATCCAGGGTACCACATCCAGGGCCTATGAGATGGCATAGGCCTTCCACGGAAAAATCAACCTGAGTTAAATCTACCTGTGCCCTCTTTGCTATGTTTTTTGGCTCTTACCATGTGGAGGGAAGTGGGCCTTTTCTGGCATCTCATACTGCTCAATGCTTTCTCCTGGGCTCCAAATTCTAGCTCATAAAGATGCAATTTCCTATAAGCAGTTAAGGGAAGACTAGGTTGCCCAGAGAATGAGAAATTTGAAAAGCGAGGTAGGTAAGAGAAAGGGTGTCCACCTGAGCTTCACTAGAGAGGCTCTGTGGCCCCAAGCAGGAATAACGGCCAAGAAGTTAATTGTTCCTCTTAGTCCTCAGCCTGCTTCTGCATTCCGGTTGGCTTTAGACAACTGGCGTCCATTCTGCACTATACAAACAGAAACTAATTTATTTGGAAGAAGCAGCAAAATGAGAACTTTATTTGGTGCAGTCAGGGCTCCGTTTAGTGACTTCATGCTGCTTCTGATCGTCCTCGTTCCCATCCCGCCTCTATCCCACAGATCTGTTCCTCACATCAGCAGTGTCTGGGGTCCTCTGCTTTTCTACTCCTGCCTGTTGTACTCATTTCTTCTAACTTCTAATAAACGTTTAGGTATAATGTATTGCAGTAAGCACTGTTTAGATACAAAGTTCACTTAAAAGAGACCATCTCTGTCTGTTAAGGATCTTAGAATCTTTTAGAGAAGGTGCATGACTGAAGTACCTCAGCTGCACAGCCTGTAGCCAGGTCTTATGGAAATGTGAGATGCTTACTTGAACCTAGCTCTTAAGATCAAAGACATCTCTTATTATTACTAGCCCTGAATAATGGCCCTAATCCACACTCTTCCTTAGAGTGATGCTGGAAAAATGAAATCAGGGACTTTAATTAACAGAATCAAACATTACCTGGCCTTGTGCGTCTGTTTGCAAAATGTCTTAAAAAACAGGTCTAACTCACTGCCTCATTTCTATTCCTCCCTATTGCAGAGAGTAATTTCTTCTCCTTTCTCCCACTTCCCTTATCAAGAACACCAACCATGAAGTCTCTGCCAAATTCTTAGACCCACTCAGGACACAAGTCTTTACATGGCTTAACAGAAAAGAGATAGTAGAAAGACTGGGGATTTTTCCCCTCAGCCTTTCTGAGGTTTTTATTTAAACGCTCTCAGTGGTCACAGGGCAGAAGCCCAAGCAAGCTGGGGAGAAGGGAGGACCAGGAAGAGTAGCTTCTCATCCCTGGGAGGCATTCAGCCTAGCTCCTGCAGCCAAATTACAGCACCAGAGAACAATGCGGTGCATTCCTGGGCAGGTCGGTGGGACCCTGGGCGCCTGGGCCTTGTGGAGAGAGGTGCCAGACACAGAGCTCTCCGTAAGCAATCCTGCAGAGCCGCCCCTTGGGTGCAGAAATGAAATACGGGAGAGCTTCACATTACACAGAGACCTGTGCCTCACACCTGGTTATTGATGGCCTTGGTGGAGGCCTCTGCCCCCACCCTCCACATGGGAACTGCCTGCTACTTTGGGGGTTGGGCATCTTTGAAGTAATGTTGGAAAACAAGAAAGAGATGCTTCCTTTTCACTCTTTGTCTTACTTTTTTTTTTCTAAAAACATAGTCTCTGTTGCCCACGCTAGAGTGCCATGTCATCAGCCTAGTTCACAGCAGCCTAAACTCCGGGTTCAAGCAATCCTCTGGCCTTGGCTTCCCAAGTAGCTGGGGCTATAGGCGCCCACCACAACACTTGGCTAATTTTTCTATTTTTAGTAGAGCTGGTGTTTCACTCTTGCTCAGGCTGGTCTCAAACTCCTGAGTTCAAATGATCTATCTGCCTCCGCTTCCCAGAGTGTGAGGATTACAGGTGTGAGCCACCACGCCCAGCCACCCTTTGCTTCCTTGACAGCCTGAGCACAACTGTGAGGTTACACACACACACACACACACGAGGTGCACATGTATGGACACACATATAGCTTCTCTCAGGCTGCATAGTTCTAGCCATTCCCTTCTCCCCCCAAATTAGAAAAAAGCAACTAGATTTTAATCCAGTTTGTCAAAAAAGCGTACCAACAGAGTCCAACTCTAACCAAGGAATATTGTCAGCATCCAGGTAACTGGTTTGGGAGGTAGTCAGGGAAGGATGTTGAAAGGGCCTAGAGAGAAGAAATCACTCATGGAAAATTGCCATCTGAGTAGAGTGGCTGAGACTGGACAACTTCTCAAGGCTGGTTCATGCTGGAGAGTGAGACGTGCACCCTATGTGCTGTATGTGCTGGGGCAGGCAGTCTCCTGTGACTGCTAAGCCTGTTGCTCGTGACTGATGTTATTTTTAATTCTTATTGGGTTAGAAAACAGGATAGCTTTGGATTCCAGGGTTGATCTCCTGAAGAGAGAAGCATTGGAAGAGACCAAGCAACAGCTTTATTAGGGGAACTAAGTCATAGTTGCTCCATTGAACTGTTCTTTCCCAGAAGCTTATATTCTTTGGGTGACTGACAGGTTTCAGGCAATAGTTACTAGGGTAAAATACCTGTCCCTGACCCCAAAGGTAATAGGGATAAAAAAGAGAAAGAGTTTATAAGCTCATTTTCCTACTTTTCCATTTATGGTTTAAATTATCTCTGAGTATCGCTGTGGCTATTCTTCATTTACACAAGATGTTTTAGTAATTTTAGATTAAATGCAAGGTAAGCATTCTCCTCTTAGCCCCCATCTCTGAAATATCCTGGTTTTAAAATTACCTTTTCTTCACGGATAGGACGGCTGGACATAGAAGTTCTCTCTCTGACCAAAGAAGCCAAAATCTGGTGACTTTACTCAACCCACAAGCCCCTGTAAGCAGCCCTGATCAAATGGAAAGGCTAAGCTGAATGACGAATAAAAAGGAGGACAATTTCATCCACAGTTGTCCTATTTGACAAGGTGGAGCTTCCCCAAGAATAACATTCATACAGAGCTTTTTGTTTGCACAATGCTTTAGCATATATGTAATCCTCACAACAACCATGTGAGGTAGAGGTTACTGTCACCTTACAGATGCGGTTCAGTGATTTGCCCAAGGTCACATGACAGTGAGTGGCTCATCCAGAAAGCAAACCTAGGTCTTCTGACTTCAAATCCTGTGTAGTGTCCTCAAAGCCTGAGGATGCCCAGGGCTGGGGGCGCCAGAGTCCCAGTACCTTCAAAAAGAAATTGATACAAAATATTCAAGCCCCATAGGAGTCCCAGAACTGCCACAAGAGTATATGTGAACAAAGTTTACAAAGGAATAGCCATCGAGGCCCTCTGAACCTCATTAACCAATCCTCTTTACCGTTTCTGCCACTGTCACTACCACTGCCATGTGATCACTAAACCTCATATTCCACATTTAAATAGCTCTGGCTCCTAGTTTGCTCTATTCCTCTTTCCCACCTTCAGATAGACATTAAAATTTTTGTTTGAAGTTTATTTAGTTCTTTTAAAGTGATGTTAAATGAGTAGAAAGAGTGGGTGAATCATGAGAAGTCATGAGAGGAAATTATTAAAGCTCTGGGCTTTAAAAAAGTATATGTTAGAATTTACTTTGAGTCTTTACTCCATGCTATCAACTCCTTGGTTAGGAAAGTAAGAACAGGGAGTGACAGTGTGCTGAGAAACTATCCTACCCCAATCCAGATGTTTACCCATAGCCCAGTAAAGGTTCTTGGACCTCTAGCTGAGACTAGCAATTCATCTACAACAAGTCAAGCAGTATCTGCCCTGCAGAGAGGAGGCAGACAACAAATTTTTGATTTATCAAAACTTTTGCAGCTCTCAAATCCCTCTTCCCACCCTCATTCTGTTTAGGTGCAAGACAGCAGGAAAAGGCAGCTCCAAGAGAGGGTGTGTGCAAGGGGAATCCTTCCCTGCTCAATCCTGGAACATATTCCGTTAGAGACAACATAAGCCCTTGCATACCCTACCTATCCCACTCCTGCACCCCAACTGTGAAGGCAGAAAGGAAAATTGCAGGAACACAACCTTCATCAATTATTGACCTGGGATGCTACAGCTCCCTGGCCTAGGTCCCTGCTTGAGATAGAGGAAGAACATCTGAGGAAAACAGTCTACCTATAGTCAGGACTTCTCTCAGAGCAAACCTTCTTTTTTGGTCCATCGATCTTGGCTCTTACTCCTCTCCCTGCTTTCCACCCCCACTGCCTCCACATGTGGGCTCAGAAGTCATCATCTAAAGAATTCCATTGCTCACCTCCTGCATAGCAGCATAGCCCCATGAGGCCACACACCAGATGGAGGGGATAAAAGTACGAGGTCATGGCTTCTAGCAAGAGGCTTTTTCTTAAACTAACCCTGACTCCTGGAAAAGAGTAGGAGAGTGGCGAGTGAGCTGCTGACGACAGCAGCTTCTTAGGTCTTTTGTAAAACGGAAGGACAGAGCTAACTTGGCTTTCAGTGGAAATTTCCCTACCTCATCTCTAGGTGTATTTCTGGTCTCACGTCTACTTCTTGGACATGTCTGAGTAGGGTAGAATGCAGAGGTTGTCAAACCAGAGGGTTAAATCCTTCCAATCATAGGGATCTATTTAGCAGGCTGCCACACACATGCTGAGGTAGAGGCCAAGCCCTGGACACATGACCTGTTTCTCTAGGAATGTAACTATGAAGTAAAGGGAAATGTGATAGAAGGTGACTAGAACTATGAGGAAATTGCAAAGGTCATCAGTAGGCCTTTAAAATGTTTGTCTATAATAAGTAAAGACAAGGGGATGGAGGAAGCCCATGCCTAGAATCCTTATGCTTGTTGGGTGACTGTACAGAAGCAATAATTACGAAGTAAACAGTTAATGAATTAGGAAACAGAAGTCTGAGAGTAAAGGAATTAGATAAATAATATTAATCAGAGATGGTGTTCTATAGGAGGTGACTTTTGAGGTGGATTTTTAAACGGTTATATACAAACTTGCTGAGGGCAGTCAGGGGCAGACATTTTAAATAGAAGGAACTGGTATGTGCTGAACCTAGAAGAATGTGCAAGCAATATATAAGGAATTTCAAGCAAGTACACATTATATACACTGGAGAATACAGAGACATTAGCATGCTGAGATTGCTGAGATCAAGGCTTAAATAATGTGAGAAGACTGCATGCACCTGGACTGTCAAATGTCTTGATCCATGTCAGTAAACACCGGGACACCTATGAAAAAGCACCAGGATGAGTCCACTGGTTACAGATACAGGAACTAAGAGATCTACACTGTAAAGTTCAACAAAATACTACATATCACTAATGACAGCTCCTTAGCATTCAAGATTCTGGACTAAGTAAGAGATATCAAATGTCCTATTCAGAACTTTGAGGCATTAATGTAGGCTTACTGGCCCAGAATCTGGCATAAATCAAACCAAATCCTTAAGAAATTTGAATGTGAAAGGGGAATAATTTAAAATAGAAAATAGGCTGCACTTCCAACCTTAAAACCCAACTGGTCCCTTCTATTCTATTAGGTATATTGGACTTTTGTGGCCAGCAGATTCATCATATCTGGGACCATAGTGAATAGAAGAGCTGCCAAAGAGCGTTAGAGACTGCAAAACAAATTCACTCATAAACAAGGAGATAACTTTCATATACTATAGGAAGCAGCAGCCAAGGAAGGAGACAAATTCTGATTCCATGTTATCCAGTTACTTATCTGTCTTCTTGCATTTGCTAAAAGTAAAAACAGCTATTTTCTGGGCTTCTGCCATACTTCTTAACCAGATTTCCCCAATTTCTCAGGATAAAAACCACAGGAAAATCCTCATCTTCCAGAGCAATTCTTTCAGAAAAAAGAATATTAGATTATGGGTCTCATCCAGTGTGTATGTATTTTGCTATGCACATTGAATGAGCCAAAAGGTGAACAGTGTTGTGGGCTTCTGCTTTACCTAACTGGCACAATTTGGTGTTGGGAGGTAGCCACTAAACACCAATTGCATTTGTTAGTATCATCTTAGTTTTCTCTCTCTCCTCAGCAGTTCATAAAAGGTGATTTCTGAAACCCTTTACTAAAGAAAAGCTCAAGGGTTTACATTCAACTATGACAGCACTATGAATTCATTAAGAAGCATGTTTCAGGTTGCACTATAATTTCCCTATGTAACATAAACCCATGGAATCTGACATAAGCTGATTGCTCATGCTGGTTATTTTATTTACATTTCTGAATGGAAAGGATTTCAATACTCATAAAATATCTAACTGACTTATTATTTTTCATCTGTTCTCCCAGAGCACCTATTACAGAATAGACATAGAGACCAGAAGTCTCAACTTGTATGACTGGTTAAGTAACAAGGGAAAAATTACTCTTAAAAAGCAATTTAAAAAATTCAATATGGAACTTGAGGCCAAAAAAGAGATATGGTTACTCTCAATGCATCTGAAAAAGTTCAACAACAACAACAACAAAAATTAAGTAACTGTTCATTATTTGCAACCAAGTCGTATTGGAGTATATGGTAACTCTGTAGGAACTCAGTAGAGCTCGAGTTTACATCTTTCTCTGGGGACATAATATTAGCAGATATAGTCACTAGTATGAATAGAATTGCCGATGAATAGACTAGAGTGGACTCCCTACCTTCCAGAAATATGAATGTACCTCCTTACCAATGTGCTATAAATCAGACCTCTGAATTAGAAGATGTCATCATGAATCTAACTTACCATCCAGAGATGAATAGTTTGTTAACTTACTCAAAGAATAATTTCTGCTTATTTTACTATGTGTAATAAACTCAGGTAGATTGCTAGAGAAGTAATAGTCACCAAAAAAATAAATTCCAAAGCCTGATCCCTGGTCTTCTACCTCCAATTCACTGTTCAAATAGTCTTACTTTCTTTCTTCTGCTATAAGACTGGGTTAAATCAAAATACCCTTCAACCCTCTAGTACAGCCTTGGACCTACTCTTATTCTCCGTATACTTTCATCCTTTTGCCATATTTATTAATTGCATGCCTAATTTGTATAAACTCAAGGATAGGTTCTATGCCTATTTTAAAATATGGATTCTAAGGTTATATCCCCAGTGATCCAGCTAAGACCTATTACTTTATTGAGATAGTCTAATAAAGATAGGAGATATTTTTTGTTACTTGAAAATGATCTTGGTGGTTGGTTACCCATGTAAAGAGGTAGAATTTTTTTTTTGAGACAGAGCCTCAAGCTGTCACCCTGGGTACAGTGCCATGGCATCACAGCTCACAGCAACCTCCAATTCCTGGGCTCAAGCGAGTTTCCTGCCTCTGCCTCCCAAGTACCTGGGACTACAGGCGCCCGCCACAACGCCTGGCCATTTTTTGGTTGCAGCCACCATTGTTCAGCGCGTCTGGGCTGGATTTGAACCTGCGAGCTCAGGTGTATGTGTCTGGCGCCTTAGCCCGTTGAGCCACAAGCGCCGAGCCAAGAGGTAGAATTACGAAGGATGCAGAATTGATTAGCACAATTCAGCTTGGAAGAAATGGCAAAGGAACCTTATTTTAGTGCCTTTATCCCTATATCCTTTAATTAGTTTGAAAATTAATGATGCATGCCTGTTTTCAGAATCAGTGACTGCTAGATGCACCTTTGACATTAACAAGTGAGGTCTGGTAAGTTCTGGATGGATCTTTTTTATTCTCTCTCACATGTCGACAGAGCCAAATAATTTTGGTCCTAACTCATACTATTCCACTCTGCTTCATAATGACACCATACTATTTTATTTTCAAAACCAGGATGGTCCTTAGTCCTTATTAGTATGTCATTGTTAGGAATGAGAGGAAATAAAAGAAGATGAAATACATGAGCACAGAGGATTTGTCTTATGAAAACTATCTAAATCTAAGATAAGACGCGTCTTATATTTTGAATTGTAGAGTTCTTCATTTTATAAGCATTATAATACATAACCACTATTTACAAAAACATGAACTTGGACCAGTTAGGTATAAAAATGAAAGTACTTCATGTTGCATACTTGAAAAAAGATAAAGATACCTCTTTCTATGTATCTTCTTATTTGACTTAAAGGAATTCAAACCAATAAATTCTTCTAAAAGTAAGGGTAGGCTCGGTGCCTGTGGCTCAACAGGCTAAGGCGCCAGCCACGTACCCCCGAGCTGGTGGGTTCGAATCCAGCTTGGGTCAGCCAAACAACAATGACAGCTGCAACCAAAAAATGGCCGGGCGTTGTGGCGGGCGCCTGTAGTCCCAGCTACTTGGGAGGCAGAGGCAGGAGACTCGCTTAAGCCCAGGATTGGAGGTTGCTGTGAGCTTTTATGCCACATCACTCTATCCAGGGTTAAAGCTTTAGGCTCTGTCTCAAAAAAAAAAAAAAAAAAAAGGATTGCCACTGATTAAAAAGATTACCTGAATAAACATAGGTAAAGTGTTTAGTATAGCACCTGACTCGTAAATTCTCAGTAAATATTAGTCACAAAAACTTAATTTAAAAAGAAACAAATTTATTGCTCTTTGGACAACCATTTAATTTACATTTTTTTTTTTTTTTGAGACAGCCTCAAGCTGTCACCCTGGATGGAGTTTCGTGGCATCACAGCTCACAGCAACCTCCAATTCCTGGGCTCAAGTGAGTCTCCTGCCTCCTCCTCCCAAGTAGCTGGGCCTACAGGTGCCCGCCACAACGCCCAGCCATTTTTTTGTTGCAGCCGCCATTGTTGTTTGGCAGGCCCAGGCTGGATTCGAACCCGCCAGCTCAGGTGTACATGGCTGGCACCTTAGCCCGTTGAGCCACAGGCGCCGAGCCAACCATTTAATTTACTAAAGCCTGTGATTGTGTAGATCATAAATAGGGATACAAGAGTAGAAAATTGAGCCAGGCTGGGGAACAGAAACCCTACACATGAGGGCCAGAAAGGCCTTCAGGTTCCTACCATAAGGAGGCGCTTTGTAAAAAAAAGAAGACACTGGCAGAGCCACTGGGAGGTTCAGCCTCAGTTTGGGCTCAGAGTCTCCTAAAGTGCAGGATCAAACCAGAGCCAGTCAGTAACAGAGTTCATTCAGGTCACAGCAGCTCAGGGATTCTAGCCCACTTAAAAAAAATTAATCATAAAATTATAGAACATTTGCCCTAACACCTCATCACCACATCAACAAGGCTCCAGAATAATAATGACAGTGACTACAAACAGAGGGCGCTAAAAATCACAGACGCCATTTACATAGTTCTTGGGGACCTCAAAGACAACAAAAGAGAAAAGGAACAACTTCAACGATATCCAAAAAACAAGGAAACTAGAAGAAAAAAGCCTCTGGGGTCCTCGGCTATAGCAAGCATTAATCATAGCTCAGCTCCTAGCCTCACACAAAAAGTCTAATTACCTCAGTTCCCCTTGCAGGACACATCATGGCTGGTTTTCCACAAAAAAAAAAAAAAAAAAAAAAAAAAAAAATATATATATATATATGGCATGCTAAAAGGCAAGAAAAAAAAAAAATAACAGCCTGAGGAGACAAAGCAAGCCTCAGAACAAGACTCAGACATGACAAAATCTCTGTCATGGAGAAGTATCAGAGAATTTCAAATAACTATGTTTAATATGGTAAGGCACTAATGAAAAGGGTATTATAAATAAATAAGAACAGATGGGTAGTATAAGCAAAAAGATGGAAACTCTAAGAAAGAATCAAAAGGAAGCCCTAGGAAAAAACCCCACTGTAACAAAAATGAAGAATGCCTTTCATGGGCTCATCAGTAGATTGAACACAGCTGAGGCAAAAATCAGCACGCTTATAAAAATGTCAGTAGCAATTTGCCGAATAAAATGCAAAGAGAAAAAAGGAATGAAAAAAGAAAAAAAAATCTAAGAACAGTGGGACAATTATAAAAGGCCCATATACATAATGGGAATACCAGAAGAATTCCCATAGTGGGAATATACCAGAATGTATATTCCCATATACATAATGGGAATACCAGAAGAAAATAGAGAATGGAGTTGCAGAAATATTTAAAGTAAAAATGACTGGGCTGGGCTCGGTGGCTCACACATGTAATCCCAGCACTCTGGGAGTCCGAGGCCGGTGGATGCTCAATCTCAAGAGTTTGAGACTAGCCTGAGCAAGAGCAAGACCTCCTGTCTACTAAAAATGTAAGGGAATTAGGCTGGTGCTATAGTGGGCACCTGTAGTCCCAGCTACTCAGGAAACTGAAGTGTGAGGGTTGCTTGAGCCTAAGAGTTTGAGGTTGCTTGTGAGTTATGATGATGCCATGGCACTGTACCCAGGATGACCGAATGAGACTCTGTTTCCAACAAAAGAGATACTCAGCATCATATATGATAGGTAAATTATAATTTAAAACAATAAGACATCACTGCATACCTATTAGAATGACTATAACACAAAGAACTTAAAATACCAAATGCTGGTGAGGATGTAGAGCAGCAGAGACTCATTCCTTCGTGGTGGGAGTGCAAAATGGTACGGTCACTTTGGAAGATAGTTTGATAGACAAGGCTAAATGGTCTTACTGCACGAACCCAGCAGTTGCACTCCTAGGTTTTATTCAATTAAGTGGGTAAGAAAACTTATGTCACACAAAAGCCTGCACAAGAATGTTTATAACAGCTTTATTCATAATCTCCCAAAACTGGAAGCAACCAAGATGTCCTTCAATAATGAATGGATACACAAGCTGTGTTATACCCATACAATGAAATATTAATCAGTTATAAAAAAGAAAGGCATTATCAAGCCATGAAAAAGGCACAGAGGAATCTCTTTATGCCGGTCCAGGAACTAGGCTGAGAAACCCACCAGAACATGTGGGCTATTTCCCAGGGTAAGTCGACAGAGCCTAATGTAAATGCATTTCTTCAAAAGAGCAAGCCACCAGTGGTACTTCACAGCGTGAATGCCACCTGTCTATGCTAGCTGTTGGTGAAGGGATTCCATTTGTCCTCAGGAATTACCTAAAGAGTTGAATAAGATCACAAGATTTCTTAGGTGTGTAAAGCATTCTACACACAAGATTAGGCTTTTTCTGTGAAAGTGTTAGAATCATAATGGAGTCACTAATGTTAAAAATATATATATAGCTACATAAACAAAAAAAGAAATCCCTGGCAAATTGATCCAGGGAAGCCCATGAAGGAGTTCTCATACTTGCATGCCTATTAATAAAAACTATCAGAAATGACAGCAAAAGTCATTTCAATCTTATACCAAAAATGCTTCTGCAAGAACATTTACCCAGCAACTACCTATCCAACCTCAGACTGGCATTACCCTTGTTATTGATCTTTGTAGCTGAGAATAATTTCAAAGCAGACTCGGCACCCGTTGCTCGGTGGCTAGGGCGCTGGCCACATACATCAGGGATGGAGGGTTTGAACCTAGCCCAGGCCTGCTAAACAAAAATGACAACAACAACAACAACAAAATAGCTGGATATTGGGGCGGGCACCTGTAGTCCCAGCTCCTCGGGAGGCTGAGGCAAGAGAATCACTTAAGCCCAAGAGTTTGAGGTGCTGTGAGCTGTGATGCCAGGGCACTCTATCGAGAGTGACATAGTGAAACTCTGTCTCAAAAAACAAACAAACAAAAGAATCATTTCAAAACAATTGTGTAATCCTCATCAATTTTTTTCTTTCAAGCCTTTATCTTCCCTTATCTCCCTGAACATGCACATAGTACACATGCACTGTCATTGCAATGCTCTACTCTCAAATGTATCTTTTTCTGTTAGAAGCCTCTCTCTGTTAACCAGATTGAGACGCTCTTCATATTATGGTAAGTTCTTATTTGATTTTCCTGATTTACTGTAAGAACGACACCTAAGTTTCAGCACTAGAAATTTGGACAGTTCTACATCTGTCTTTGTTCTCCCTTATGAGGTTTTGTGACAGGATAAAAGTCAGAAGCTCTAGAACAGGAGTGTCCAACTGCAGCCCATGCCGATTTTATGAGGACTTTTGTTGCATATCTGTGGTCTTGAATATCACAAGAAATATGCACAGACTTTTTTTTGTTGTTGCTAATCAGCTTTCATTTAGTGTTTGTGTATTTAATGTGTGGCCCAAGACAACTCTTATTCCTCCAATGTGTGGCAGAAGGAAAAGGAAAAAAAAAAAGTGGGCACTCCTGCAGAACTTCTATCTCCACAAGGAGAAGGGCAAAAAGATGGTTCTTTGAATCAGAATTATAGATTGGCCATCCTCAATTGCCTGACCCTGCCAGCCAAAAAAGAGAACCAAACTTGGTGACTCTTTAGACCTCAGATCAAATCATAATGACAATAATGTCATTGATATCATGATTTACATTCAATTCAACAAAAAGCTTAGAAATACAAGTCTTAGCAGTGGATCCAAAGGAAAAAAAAGCTGAGCAATTTTTTTTTTTTGTAGAGGCAAAGTCTCACTTTATCGCCCTTGGTAGAGTGCTACAACGTCACAGCTCACAGCAACCTCCAACTCCTGGGCTTAGGCGATTCTCTTGCCTCAGCCTCCTGAGTAACTGGGACTACAGGCGCCTGCCACAACGCCCAGCTGTTTTTTAAGCTGAGCAATTTTTAAAATTTTATCCCAGTTGGTCAGGTGTCCTAAGGCATTGTCTGATCTTCAAGTGAGCTCAATTCCCACCACAAACTTTTTCTGACATGTCTCAAATAATACCTGAATTGTAGCTAGCCTGAGCATAGGCTGTCCTCCCCAAGAGAAAAAAGCTAGGGTGAGGTGGGGGAGAATGTGTTTGCTCACTCTCTGGCTCTAACACTCCAGGTGTGTGAGTGAGAGCCATCATTTTCATCTCCCTCATGGGAGTCTCCCTGGCCATGGTGGCCCATCCCTCTTGGGGAGTGTGATCTTAGCATGTGGTATCCATGTCAGAAAGGGATAGGAGAGGGAGACAGGTGGGGCTCTCTTTTCAGGTTCTGGAACTGATGTCCTCATTTGATGGACTTCAGCCCAATTACAACTCTGGGTAGATTTTGTTAAGAGTCTGGCTAAATATCTAGCAAGTTTGGAGGGTCAAGATTCCTAAGCAGGGCTGGCATGGTGGCTCACACCTGTAATCCTAGCACTCTGAGAGGCCGAGTCTGGTGGATTGCCTGAGCTCACAGGTTAGAGACCAGCCTGAGCAAAAGCGAAACACCCCTCTCTTAAAAATAGCTAGGCGTTGTGGTGGGCACCTGTAGTCCCATCTAACTGGGAGGATGAGGCAAGAGAATCACTTGAGCCTAAGAGTTTGAGGTTGCTGTGAGCTGTGATGCCATGGCTCTCTACTAATGGTGACAAAGTAAGACTCTGTCTCAAAAAAAAGATTCCTAGGGAGGGGATGACAAGGATCTCAAAGACTATTTCCATCTGGTGTATGATAAAGCCAAGTAGAGTTATTTTATTTCTACTGAAACTAAGATCTGTCTACTGTAATCTCATACTTTATGGACTTTTATTTCACTGAACAGATAATAATGATTTTTCTTTTTTTTTTTTGAGACTCTTTTTTGAGTCTCACCCTTGCTATGCCCAGGAGCCTCTCAAAGACCACACCGGCAGACAAGCTGAATTTAAAGAGGAGTCCTTTTACTGAAGAGCCAGCCAGCGACTGCGTCAGTGTCCCAACATGGGATTCCTGAGAGCAGCCCCAAGTTGTCTGTGGCTCTGGTTTTGATGGGGCAAAACTTTTCCGGGGGGCAAGCAGAAGCAAAAAATAGTAGTTAAAGGGTAGGGGGAATCACAAGGGCAGGGCGGTTAGTCATTTTACACAATGCTATGACCAGGACAGCAATTAACGATTTTTCTTCCTTACGAAATTGGTACAAACCACAATGTCTGAGGGGGGGAAATGCAGGGAGGGGAACTTATAGGTGAGCATGATAAAGAGCATGATCATAAAAAGTTATTATCCCTAGGGCCACAATCACAAGTAAATACATTTTAGTTACACACAGGGAGGGCAAACAAGAGGAACTAGTTTTGAAGGTGGAAGGGAGCAAATAGTAAAATGGAGTCAAGCTTGTTCTTTTATCATTTCAATATCATATAGGGATGGTATGAAGACCACCTTAACATAATCCCGAGGGTTGTCACATGCAATGGGAAGGGAGGCAGGGAGGCAAGTGGAACCTGTTTTTTTTTTGTTTTTTTTTTTTTTAAAGCAATAAATATAACAAAATAACAGAATGGAGTCAGGTCTGCTTTGCCTCCCCACTGATTCTCAGGAATAAGAGTTATAACAAAATGGAGTTAGGCCTGCTTTTCTTTCACTATAACAACCCTGGGTAGAGTACTGTGCCATCACAGCTCACAGCAACTTCAAATTCTTGGGCTCCAGCGATTCTCTTGCCTCAGCCTCCCTAGTAGCTGGAACTACAGGCACCTGCCACAACACCCGGCCATTTTTTATTGCCGTTGTCATTGTTGTTTAGCTGGCCCCGGGCCGGTTTCAAACCCACCAGCTTCGATGTGTGTGGCTGCCACCATAACCACTGTGCTACAGGCGCTGAGCCAATAATAATGATTATAATTATAATTGCTAACAGTTTTAACACTTCTAGGACACATCTGACTGATCAGTCCACATAACACTTCTAAAAGTAGGTGTTCTGCTGTAAAAGTACACTTCAACTGCGCGGTGCTTTACATGGTCAGATTTTTAACTTTTGGGTTTGTTTCTGGGTATCAGATGACCCTTTATTAAAATATTTCCCTTTGTAAGTTTTAACTAGCTGGGCATTCCACAGCACCACTGTTGGTGTCATCTGTGAGGTCATGAGGCTGGTAGCCTTTAACATTGCAGTCCGTGGGATCTCTTTAATGTTTCCAGAGAATTCTCTGGCCTAAGATCAGTGCCACATCTGTCTGGCAATGTTGACCATCTCATCAAAAATGATATTTTCATTGTGTTTAATGCTTTACTGTTTCTTTCTGTCTCTTGGTGGTTCCTCGAGGGCTTTGATGATCAGGGCAGAGGCAGAAGGTACTGCATCCATCTGGACCTGTCTGTTCTGAATAGTCAGTTTCACTGTAAGCCCCAGACACTTCTAGTTATCACTTGCCTTGGTGATGTCATCACTAACTAACATTTTTTAGAGACAGACTCAGGGGGCTAATGTTGGTGGCACCAACTTTACCACTGGTGCACTTCAGGAACATGACTTTGATTTTGTTGTGATTGAACTTAGGCAGCATAGTGGAGGAGGCTGGGGTCCGATGAACTCAGATTTGGGATGAAGGAAGAAAGTTGCAGCTTGGCCTTCTCTGAGCTGAAAGCAGAAAGCTAACTCCTTTTTTTTTTGAGACAGAGTCTCACTTTGTCACCCTTGGTAGAGTGCTGTGGCATCACAGCTCACAGCAACCTCCAACTCCTGGGCTTAGGCAGTCCTCTTGCCTCAGCCTCCCGAGTAGCTGGGACTACAGGCGCTCACCACAATGCTCAGCTATTTTTTTGTTGCAGTTCGGTCAGGGTCGGGTTTGAACCCACTACCTTCGGTATATGGGGCCGGCACCCTACTCATTGAGCCATAGGTGCCGCCCTCGCTTTGTCACTCTTGGTAGAGTGCTGTGGTGACATAGCTCACGGCAACCTCCAACTCTTGGGCTCAAGCAATTCACTTGCTTCAGCCTCCCAAGTAGCTGAGACTACAGGTGTCTGCCACAACCCCCAGCTATTTTTAGAGACCTGTATCTTCCTCTTGCTCAGGCTGGTCTTGAACCTGTGAGCTCAGGCAATCCACTTGCCTCAGCCTCTCAGAGTGCTGGGATTACAGGCATGAGCCACTGCGCCGGCCTCAAAAGCTAACTTCTTAATTATAAATCATTGATTGACCACCGAACATACAAGGACAATTAGTGTACTCCATACAGCCACCCCTGAGTAGGCGCTAAGCTGTCCTTTCACAGAGGAGGAAACGAGATATAGAGAGGCAGCATAACCCAGCCAGATTCAGGAGCTGAGTGATTCAGGCAGGTGTCATATTGTGGCCCACAGGCTCCATGTGCTGAACCGTCATCCTGCCTCTTTTGAGTCTTGTAGCAGAGTTGGTGGTCACTGCCCTGCAGTGGCGAATGGCGTATCCAGGTCACGCTGGCACTTGCCCCACTTGACCCCACACTGGCTGAGTGCTCTAAGACACTAGAGGGTTAGACAGTGGGACACCTGGCTCCCTGGATACTCTTTTTGCCTCAAAGTAGGGAGTCAAACTAATCAGATTCAACAAAATCACCAAGCTGGCTGATGGGGTGGTCACCTTCCTGAAAATAACAATATGAATGTAAAATAACCATAATAGACTTGAGAAAAGGACAAAAGTAAATTGAATGATGTTCAGTAGCAGGCAAGGCAGTCTAATGGAATAAATGTGGGACATTGAGTCAAATTGGGCTTTTGATCCCGGCTCTGCCCCCTTGAGATGTTTGGCCTTGGACAAGTTACTTCGAGGTCCTGTTTCTCTCTCCCACAGAATGAATATCACGGTATCTTTTTCAAAGGTGTGCTCTGGGATTAAATGAATCAAGTACATAAAGTATGCCTGAAATGCTCAATAAATGTTGAATTTAATACTTATTGAGATAAGCTCTGATGAATGCAAAGAAAATGAGCTCACCAGAAGGGCTGGCTTCATAAAAGAATACCCAAAAAATCAGGTAAAGTTTGAAATAGGTATTTCTTACGGTCTTATTTCCTTGGATTCATTTTATAAATAAAAACCCAACTCGGGGGCATGGTGAGGGGATTCTTTCCAGCGTTCTCAGCTTCTCACGCCACTAGGGGTTTAACAAAGCAGGCCGTGCTGCTGGCGGGACAGGTGGGAACAAAAAGGTGATTAAAGATCTGGCTCTTAAAGTAACTCTTTTGTTCTCTGAAGGTGATTGTTTATATCTGAGTTGTGTTTCTGGTCCTCATTATTATTCTTCCTAATACTCAGATGAATTTTATTTGTTCAGGGAGAAAAGGGTTTAAAACAAAGCCTCATTATCCTCATCAGTATAATGTTAGCGTTCTGCGTTGTGGGACTATACAGTTTCTAGGTTCTTCTAGCTTAAAGAATTTCTATATGTGTGTGAAGTAAATGCATATTTAAAGTTGTAGATTTCTGCTATGAGGGCAGGGCAGCTGGAATCATCTAGCAATTCCTCCTTTATGATGGTTTGTGGCTATTCTAGTTCCTAGAGAAGTTAAACTTTTATTTCAAAATGAAACTTGGGAATTTAAAAATAAAAGCAGAAAAGAAAAAAGTGCTTCCCTGTGCTTCCCTAGACCACAAGGCATGATTTAAATTTTTGGAGAGCTCATCAGCATTTCAAGGGTAATGATAAGCCACTGGAATTTACTTTGATGTTTTCAAAGAGCCCCTCCCACTCATGTTGGCTCCGTCTTCTCTGCTGGGCTGGGTGGCCACAGCTCTGGGATCTGGACCCCGCCCCATGTCATTCCCTGCCTGTTCCTGTTTGTAAACATGATCTCTCTGTATCTTTGGATCTTCATCCTTCTGTTCTCTTTTCTCTCTCTCTCTCTCTCTCCCCCCTCATGTCCATTTGTCTGTATTCTTTTTTTTTTTTGAGACAGAGTTTTTCACTTTGTCACCCTCTGTAGAGTGCTATAGAGTCATAAGCTCACAGCAACCTGACTCTTGGGCTCAAGCAATTCTCTTTCCCCAGCCTCCCAAGTAGCTGGGACTACAGGTGCCCGCCCCACCACCCAGCTTTTTTTTTTTTTTTTTTTTAAGAGATGAGGTCTCGCTCTGGCTCAGGCTGGTCTCTAACCTGTGAGCTCAGGCAACCTACCTGCCTGGCCTCCCAGAGTGCTAGGATTACAGGCGTGACCCACCAGCCTGGCTGTTTGTCTGTATTCTTGCTCCGTTTTTGGCTTCTGTTCTGTGGCACTGCCCTGTCTATAGATATTTAGCTGGTTTAACTAGTAGCTCACACTTTAGTTTTTCTTTCTTTTTTTCTTCTTTTATGGATTCTCTTGTCCCGGGTTAGAGAGCAGTGGAGTCAGCCTAGCTCACAGCAACCTCAGACTCCTGGGCTCAAGTGATCCTCTTGCTTCAGCCTTGTGAACAGCTGAGACTACAGGCATGCACCACCCCACCCAGCTAATTTTACTCTTTTAGTACAGACAGGTTCTCACTTTGCTCAGGCTGGTCTCAAACTCCTGAGCTCAACAGATGCCTGCTTCGGCCTCCCAGAGTGTTAGGATTACAGGCTTGAGTCACCACACCCAATTTAGTTTTAATAGCTGAGTAAACTTCAGAATGTAGTCCCTGCACAGCGTTATCGTTGCGAAGTATGAAGAAGAAAAAAGGTGAAACAAGGAGGCTGATGGGGAAACTTAATACAAAGCTCCCAGAATATTGGAAAGCTACTCTCCTGGAGGGTGCTAGGAGAAGCAGCAGGTTGCAACTGCAGCGATAGGACTATCTAGGATCGTGTGACTTGGCAGCAGGCTCTCCCTGAGAACTAGTCACCTTCGCAGTTTTTCTCCACACTGAAGATTCAGTCTTCTGGAGGGTCATAGGGAGGGGCGTGCTGGAGCAGGAAGGCCTTGGCTTTGGATCAGGCAGAAGTCATTTGGTTCTGGTACTTGGAACAGCGTGAGTTTCCAGGAAAGTTATTTCACACACTCTAGAGTAGCCTGATTTTCCAAGCAAGTTATTTAACCAGCTCTAAGTCTGGAGATCCTTATGTGCAAGTGAACAGTGCTACCTGTTGGAGGTAGGGTAAGGAGACAACAGGTAGGGTGGAGTTGTAAGCATTCAATGATGTGTTGTAAAACACAGAATAGGCCCTGGCTCATAGTAGCAGTTCAGAAAGCATGATTTCCCTCACCCCTCCTTCATGGAAACCCTTACTTTGTCCCTTATTCTGAAGTTTGTTAAGGCTATTTGGAGCCCAGACACATTCACTCATAGAAACTAGCAACTGTGAGGGTGGTGCCTGTGGCTCAGTGGTGGCAGGGTACTGGCCCCATAGACCGAGGATGGTGGGTTCAAACCCGGCCCTGGCTGAATTGCAACAAAAAATAGCTGGGCGTTGTGGTGGGTGCCTGTAGTCCCAGCTACTCAGGAGGCTGAGGCAAGAGAATCACCTAAGCCCAGGAGTTGGAGGTTGCTGTGACTTGTGATGCCACGGCACTCTACCTAGGGTGATAAAGTGAAATCCTATCTCTCCACAAACATAGAAAGAAAGAAACTAGTAGCTGTGGGCTTTGTGAGGTCTGGCCCCAACTCCTGCTTCCCCCACTATCCCCTTTCTCTTCTCACCACTCTCATTCATGGACTTGACTTTCAAGACATGGTGTCTTCCTCAACTGTCTTCCAAACAGCTCTCTTACTTCCCCACCAACACATTTTTACTCCTTCATCCTGGAATCTCAGACCTCTGCTTAGAATTGTCCATCATCCAAGTGAAATTCACATTTTAGCTTCTCCATTCTCTGATGTCTGTCCAGAACTAATTTCTCTTTCATCTGAATTCCTACTCCATCTGACCTTGGAATAGAAGCTTTATAATAAAAGTCACAATATATCGATTTTTGAGGCTGTTATTTTGGGGAGTGTCACATATTCTTATATCCATCACACTAGTAACTATTTTCTGTCAAGTAAATGAATAATAACAACAGCTATATTTGTTGACTGCATGTTATATGCCAGGCAATGCACTATGCCCTTTATATGCATTTCCTCAAGTAATCTTAACAAGGTTAAAAGAATGTATTATGACCCCATGTTCAGAGGGGAGCAAAGGTTAGATGGAGTAAGTCGCTTTTCTAACGTAAAGTAGCCACAAAGTGGGGGGAGCAAGGACTCCAAGGCTGAGATGTGTGACTCCAAGCTCTCTCCAGAAAAGAGCCTAAATTTTAAAAACCCACAAAAATACTACTAAAATCAAGTACTGAGGATGTATGCAATCTCAGGTTTACAGGCAACCTTTATCAAGGACCCAGGCCACCAGGTGAATTGGCTCATGCTTGTAATCCCAGCACTTTGGGAGGCTGAGGCAGGAGGACTGCTTGAGGCCAGCAGTTAAAAGACCAGTCTGAGCAGCTTCATCTCAAAAAAAATCTGCTTGGACATGATGGCCTGTGCCTGTAGTCCTAGCTACTTGATAGGCTAAAGTGGAAAGATCACTCAAGCCTAGGAGTTTGAAGTTACAACGAGCTATGATTTCCTCACTGCACTTCAGCCTGAGTGACAGAGTAATGTCCCCAGGTCAGTCGCAAGGCAAGCCTAAGTCTGACCTTGGGAGATAGCCCAAGAAAGCAAAGCAGCAAGAATCCAAATTCGTGGCCTGTTAAACGCTGCAGAAAACGCTTACTGCCATTAGAGGGCTCCCTCTCCCTTAGACAAAAAGTGCAGCACCGCCTGAGAGCTATAGCGAACTCGGCTACCAGGGCCCCGCTTGGCGCTCCGCCCATTTTTCGGAGACTCAATCTATTTTGCCTAGATCCCTGGTGGAGGCAGAGCCTGAACAGCCTAGGGAATCCATGGAGCAGTGACCCAAACCGGATGTTTTTTCAGCCACATCCCTGGATCCCCTGGGTTGGGGATGCTGTTGGGTGGGCCCTAGGTTCACCTGGGGGTTCCCTGCGTACGCTCACACCCTGCGGAGCGGAGTGGAGGAGGACAGAACAAGTGGAGACCCAGTAGGGGAATCCAGGATTGCAAACCCCATATGCCACTCTCGCCGGGGAAGGACCGCAGAGGAAACCGTCCACGGGGACCCCACCTTAGTAGGCTCTGTGGGTCCCGCGCTGGTGTAGATTTTGCGACCTGGGAAGAGGGGATCTCCCGGAGTAGTGAAGCACCATTTTGTTTTAAAGTACCCTACAGAGAGAACCACCTCACTGGGCCATGGCCGTGTGCAGAGGCGGTTAGGGGATTTCTCGACCCCCTGCACCGGCCCCAGGGGAACCCAGGAAGAGAGGGTCTTCAGCGGCAGCCGGTGAGGGTTCCCGGGGACTCAGGATGGGGCTGGAGGCAAGAACTCCACGGTGTACTTTAACGCCGTATCGCCACGCTTTAGGAGTGACGTTAAGAGAAGAGGCAAATTCCTAAACCGTATCTAAACTATTATTACAATTACAGAGAATAACATAGATCTACCGCAAAGGCTCAAGCTAGGATTAGCTAGGGAGGTAAGATGATGATCCTCTCTCTCCCCTGTTTCAGATTTGTTGTTTTGGATAAATTAAGTATATATTTCAAACGTCAAGAAAACGGTGAAGCTAATGTAAACTGGGTTATAAAACATTTCCAGAGGCGTCACTCTTCCCTGAAAGGAGATGTCGGAAATAGGACGGGCAGCTGGGTGCAAGAGCTCTGGATGTACAGCCCCAGCGCAGCGCTGGACAAACCTTCGCCGTAGTCGAAAAAACCAACTCCGTGTTCAGAGATCTCAGAGGGGGCAGATGCAAACTGAAGTGGCCCTCGGTGGCTGGTCCAGTTGGTACTTGAAAAGAGTTTTCCTATCAGGGCCACCCTCTCCCTCTCCATCCTGCAATCTCGCCGGCGTCGGACCAGGTCTGGGCGCAAACCAGACGGCCTCAGCCTGGCCCCATCGTCAAGGGCAGGTTCGGAGGCAGAGTGGGAGAGGCGGCCAAGGCATTGTTGTCTCAGTCCCTGGGGTGGGATCCTGCAAGGGGGAGGGGAGGCAGGACCCGCCCCGTAGACTCCGTGGGGACCGGTCCAACAGCGCTTTGGGCCTTTGTGAAGTGTGGTGAATCACCATGGAAACCCAAGGGAACGCAGAGAAGGGCGCGAGAGGTGTCAGCGTATTCTCCAGCCGCGCCCTCTGTCCGCTCTCGGACCCCGGCCGCAGCAGCGCTTGTCGGGAGTTGTAGTCCCAAGGCGGCAACGCGCGGGGCGTGGAGGATGCGGGGCACCTCCTGTCCCCGCCTCCCCCTAACCTGCTAGCGAGAGGTGGGGAGCGCTGGGGAGGAGCAGGCGGATCCGTGATTGGCGGAGGCCGCTCCCAGCCCCCACCCGAGTCCCCTCCCCCGCTCGCCACTTAGGACTCCGGCTCTGGGCGCGCTGAGGCGGCCACCGAGCAAGTGCGCTTGCAGCCGCCGCCGCCCCGAGCACCCGCAGCTCCGGCGCCGCGGCGAGACGAGAGACTGACCGATCGGCGGACCTTGCAGCCTCAGCATCCCGGAAGAGTGGGTGATGGCAGTGGGGGTGGGGGTTTACCCTCCTCGGGCTGAAACATTCATTTCTACCCCTTTCTGTTTCTCCCAGAGGCGCACAAAAGGGCGGGGATCCGAGTGCGCGTAGGGGCCCAGCTACAGGCGACGCGGCGGAATGTGTGGTTTGGGATTGGGAGGTAGCCTTCGGGGCCAAGCTGGGGCGCCAATCCGGTCCTTTTTGTACGCCCAAGAGGGCGCCGAGTGGTGCCTTGTTCACAGAAGGAGTTTAATGTGTGCTCCTGGGATCGCAAAGAACTAGGATGAAGACACCGCTTGGTTGAAGGGGTTTGTCGCCTAGCACACTGTAGGCGCACTAATCTAGCTGGTCCAGCTGCAGTGAACCGCTGGAAGGCTGGGCGGGTGCTTCTTTCTGGCCGCCGGCCTGTCCTGCCGGGTCTCTGGATCGGCGCTGTCCCGGGTCCCTACAAGCTACCCCGACACACACCTTCCACCCATCTCTCTTGCGGCTGGGCTCTGCCCACCCTGAACCAGACCTAGCGGTCGGTTCCACCCTCCCAGAGAACAGAGCAGACGCCTGCGGAGGACGCCTGCTGCCTCCGAGGCACCTGCTCGAACCACAAAGGCCGCCTGAGGCTGCCTGGCCAGAGCGGGCGCCGAGCTGGGTCCCTTCGCTGGAACACAGCTCAGAGCTCGCCCCGCAGCATCGATCTCTGCGTCGACGCCCGTGGCCTGGGGAAGGAGCTGGAGTCTGGACCTGGAGCGAAGCCGGGAAAAGAGAGAGGCGGAAGCCTCGGTTTGAGCAAAGAGAGGGAAGGCTGAGGAAGCTGGGTGGGGACAGGTGACTGGATCTGGGGGAGGGGGGAGTGGAAATTAGGGTTTGGGGGGAATGGGGGCGGGTCTGAAGAGCTACGTAAAGATCTGGGTGCAGGTGGCGCGAGGCGAGGCTGGATGAAGAATGGGGAGGGGAGGGAGCTGCAGGCGGGTGGAGCTTGCCTGGTCTTAAGGAGGGAAGACCAGAGAAGGAGGAGACCCGCGCCGTGCGGGGGAGGGGTCTCCTGGGAAACGGGGGCTTCTGCGGAGGAAGGGGCTGGCTGTTGAGAGGCTTGTCTCCGGCCTGAAGACCCTTAGCTCCAGGCCAGGGGCCCGCGGCCCAGGTGACCGGCTGGGCGTGGTCCTACGACCACTGGAGAGACCCAGGATGGCGGATTCAGACCCAGCTGGGCTGGCCTCGGGAGGAGCTTTGTCTCGGGTTTGAAATAAGCCCACTGGGACTCGTTTAGGAATTTGTGATCATCCGCAGAGTTCCAGGCACGCCCTTTTCTCGAGGAGCTGAAAGGCTTTGCCCAGCAGCAGATGCTGCCAGGGAGGCGGAATGGGGGACACTTCCCGCCGGGAAGACACGGAGAACAATAGCCGACCCTGGTGTCCGCCAGACTACGAGCCAGGGTCTCCCGGAACGCAGGAGTTGAGTTTTCTGGTGCCGAGAATACTCCCGGAGAAACCTCCGAGCACGTGCTGTCTCTTTGGGGTTTGCATTGGGGCACCCGGCCCCGCCGGGAATTCCAGGTGGGAGTCGCGCGGTCCCCAGCATGTGGGTCAGCAGATAGCTAACGACTGTAGCGCCACCGCTTGCCCCATGCTGTTGACCGGCAGCGGAGACGTGGCTTGTTTGGTGGCGCGGGGCTGCCGGGCGTGCATACAAGTCCCAGTGGCCGGAGGTCACCTGGGTGCCCTCAGCGCACAGGGGGTTCTCCCGAGCAGCCGGCTTTGTCTGCCCAGGCGACGGACGTCTTGGGTCGGCAGTGTGTTCCTAGCGGGAGTGGTCGGGGCTGGGGAGAAGCCGGTGTGGTGATTACCCTCCAAGGGTGCGGCTGTTGGGACCAATGCTTCCCTTTGCCAGTGACCACACCCAAGCCTGTGCGTCCTTTGAAGATTTCGCTCGTATTGTCTGCTGATCTAAGACTGGGGTGGCTTCTGTGATAGGTGGTGGCTGCTTGCCCATGGGAAAGCAGATGAACAGAATTGAGGCAGAAAATGGGAATTTAGCAGAGCTTTCGATGTACTCAAGTCTTTTGCCTGCTGTCCGAACACCTTGCAAGTCAGAGCTGCAGTGCTCTGACACCCACAAGCCAGAATTTTGTTTTACAGGTTTGTTTTGATAATTGTTTAGCCGATAAGTTAAAGGTGAATCTTTAGCATAAGGTTTGTTATTTTAAATTGTTGTTCGTTTAAAAAAAAAAAAAAAGCAAGATGGAGCATTTTTGTTCTAAGACTGGAGGAAACTTGGCTAAATGACTGATCATAACAGAGTTAATCGATGTCCCGTACCTTTGCCATGGAGTTAGCTGTTGACCCTCTTGGCTTTCTTAAACCTCAGAATTTTCTTTCTTAACCAGGTTTGGTGTATTAGCTGAGGGAATGTGATATTACTGTTGGCTCTTGCCCAGGAGAGATAGTTGCCAACCTGAAGACATCTGGGTGTCTGGGTGACTTGACTGTCCCCAGGAAATCAGCAGTAGGCTGTGTCTTGCTGGTTTTAATGGATGGTGCTTATTAAACTGGTCTAGAACAGCGGTTCTCAACCTGTGGGTCACAACCGCTTTGGACTGTATTAAAGGTTCCCAGCATTAGAAAGGTTGAGAACCACTGGTCTAGAAGGAATAGCTGGAAATTAAATTATACACATACACACAGCTATCTGACCACATGCATCCATCCAGAGTACATAAAAACTAAGAATCCTAACCTTGAAAGCCAGAAATTTGACAATGAAGGTTTTATTCTTGTGAAAGAGCTCCGATGAGAGACATGTTCTTGTGTCATTATTCAAAGGGAAAAGTTTCAAGGAGTGTTTTGTTGGTTTATTCTTTTTGTAATGATTTTAGTATTTTTTAAAAGGGTGTAATCCCTTTTAAAGTATTTTGTAAACATCCAACCCAATCTGTTCTTATGTAGGGAGACCACAGATGAGAGATGCCAGGATAACCCATTGGTGTTTTTAGGGAAGATGGATGGAAAGCAGCACTCCCCTCCCCCCTTCTGCTGGGGCTGATCAGAAAGTGGGAGGAAAGAGGCTGGTGGCCAGAAAAAAGGACTTTCTGTTGTTGTTGTTGTTGTTGTTGCAGTTTTTGGCCAGGGCTGGGTTTGAACCTGCTACCTCTGGCATATGGGGCCAGTGCCCTACTCCTTTGAGCCACAGGCACTGCCCTGGAAAAAAGGACTTTATGTCCCTAGAATTCTGGGGTGCCATTCTTAACCCTGTCTCCATGAGCTCGGGCAGCTCTGCTAATACACCAAGGTCATGGGCCGTGAAGACCTGGCATTATTTTCAATGTGCTATATAATTCCATCTCTGGAATCAGTTATATAGCCTGGCAGGTTTTCACAATTGGTCAAAATTAGATTTAGGGACTTGTGTAGACTTCATTTGAGGTATCTCTACCTATCTTCTGGCATGGATATCTGATGGCACCTCTGACTAATGTAATCTGGCCTTAGCTCCAGGGAACCATAGGCCAAAGGACATCATGACATGGCAAGTCTTTTCAATTAGGGTTTAGAATAATACAGAGAACCAGAGAAGTCAGTATTAGATAATACCCGAGACCCAGTGTTTCTGATGTAAAAACTTACTGGTTTCTAATAGAATTGGATCCTGTGTGTCCTTTTTTGTTTTCTGAGCTATAAGAAAATATTTCAGGGCTGGCATGGTGGTTCACACCTATAATCCTAACATTCTGGGAGGCCGAGGCAGGTGAATCCCTTGAGCTCAGGAGTTGGAAACCAGCCTGAGCAAGAGTGAGATCCTCTCTCTACTAAAAATAGAAAAATTACCTGTACATTGTGGCCAGCACCTGGAGTCCCAGCTACTGGGATGGCTGAGGCAAGAGGATTTCTTAGGCTGAGGAGTTTGAGGTTGCTGTGAGCTATGATACCACGGTGATCTATCCAGAGCAACAGAGTGAGACTAAAACAAAAAAAAAAAAAAAAGAAAAGAAAAAGAAAGGAAGGAAGGAAAGAAAGAAAGAAAAACATTTCAGAAACATCTTCTAAGACTTAGTTCACAAAATCCTGTAGGAGAACAGTAATGCAGAACATTGTTGTCAGTGTTAAATCCTGTAGGGAGAAATTGATGAATATGGAGGCAAATAAGAATAAGTATGTTTTATCATTTCTCAAGTAAGCTAAGTGTTTGATTTTATTGCACCACTAGTGAATCACTTAGAGATAATTTCAAAATCGCTTTGCCTTAAAAATTTTTATATGCAGATGAAAGGTTCAAATTCTATAGTGTGAATCTTTTATGAACTTTGATATTTATGTATAAAAGTGGTAAGTTTATATACTTGAAGGAACATGGTTTGTGATTTATTCTACTTCAGTCTTTGGAACTTGTTTTACTTAAAATAAATTATTGATTTAACCAGAGCTGTTAAGTGCTCCCAACAACCACAGGCCACTTTGTACATGTTCCCTTACTTCCCACTGGGCCCCCTCTTTACAATCTAGGCTGGGAAGGAGAGTCTGGGCTCTGAGCCAGAAGGCCTGGGTTCAAATTCTATTTCTGTTCTTATGGGAGCTACTTGTCTCTTGGGTGTCCTGTGTCCTTTTAGGTTTCTTCCTTAGTACCATGAGGATTGTTCTAGTATCTACCTTCAGGGTTGTTCTGAGGGTTTTGTAAGTTAATACATATGTATACAGAACCAGCAGCAGGGTCTGGCATCAAGGAAGTCTTCTATAAATGTTAGTTATCATGGCTATCACCATTGTGTGTCCACAAAAACAACATTTTGATCCCCCATTTAATCTTTCATCCCAGGGGGCCAGGGCAGGTTGCCATAAGGGATCAACAGTGGGAACAGAGGGAATGATTAGGACTCCTTTCTGAAACTCTCACTCTTGCAAATAGTAGCAATAGCTCTGTGCTGAAACCTTTCACCGGTAGCCTTTTTAAGCAGGGCTGTTTTTAGCAGCAGAGAATTTGGAGAGTTAAGAATATTCCAGAGATGCTCTAACCTCAGCTTTGCTGAGTCATCCCTCTGTATGGGTTAGCCTGGCATCTCATTGTGCTCCTTCCTACACCATGTAAAGGGATAGTTGTGCACCTGTGACTGGTAAGGAGCTGTCATACCAAGTCTGTTCTCTTTCTTCTTGGCATGAGGAAGACGGAGTGTGTTTTGGTTGATGGCATGTTATTGGGAATAAAGATATCTCAGGTTTTCCAGCTAAGAAATACAGAATTTCATACAACTGGTGCCACATATTTATTTCACAAACACTTTCAGAACACTTTGTGATGGGGTGATAGTAATTCCTATGAGTTAGGTACTATTTTAATGCCCATTTTATAGATGAGGCAATCACCCAGATAGGGAAGTGACAGGGCCCAGTTTCAAGTCCAAAGCATCTGATTAGGGTCCAGTATCAGCTGAAGGTCTCCAGGAAAACAGAAGCAATAGGATTGGCTTATGTCAATATCAGCTACCAGCTTTTCCAATTTCAGCAGGGCAGGCTGGAAACTCACAGGCAGGAGCTTATGGTATTGTCTCAAGCTGGAATTTCTTCTTTTTCAGGGAAACCTCAGTTTTCTTCTTAAGGCCTTTTAATTGATTGCGTGAAGGTCACTCACATTGTCAAGGAAAATCTCCTTTACTTAAAGTCAACTGATTGTAGATGTTAACCATATTTTCACAGCAATACTTACGTGAACCTTTGGTTGAATCACTGCATACTATAGCCTAGCCAAGTTGACAAAACGAAACAAAACAAAAACTAACCATCACAGATCTCTACCTTTAAACACTATCCCCGCCCCGCCCCCCTTTTTTAACACTATTCTAAGCTGAGAACCTTAAGAGTTGGGTGTAAGATTTACAATAAACTAAAGAATTTGGCAGTGGGCTATCCTGTTATAAAATGTTTTGCCTTACCTTGTTTACATAGAATTTGGACATCTTTTGTCATCTGTGTAGTTTCTAGCACAATATGTTGTTCACAGTAAGCATTCAACAGGTAATATCGGAAGAATGGCTGTCTACATGATTTTAGATTACACGCCTATTTTACAGAATTTTCCAGCTGCTGAGACCTCTGGCTTCACATTTAAATTTAGAGTTATCTGGCTCAAGTAAGATTGAGTGAGGCTTTGTGAATGACTAGATTCTCTTGTAAAATAAAAGGAGAATTTTTGCATTCTGAATTAAGTGGGTGTCACTGTCACCACCCAACATCTGTCCACAAAGTTCTTTGGGTCTGTCACTGCCTGGACTCCTTGTGAATGAGCCTGTGCCACACATTAGCAGTGCCAGTTCTCAATCAAACCATCTTTGTGTCACCCCAGTGTGCATTTCCAGGCTGTCCCTTTGTTGATTTCGAATCTGCATGGGCAGACTCTTAATTTCTCAGGCCTCAGGTCTTTATTCGCTCTTCTTTTGTCTGGTCCTGTCTTTCCCTTTGTCCTGCAGAGCAAGATCCGCTGTTCATACAGAAGTTGCCTCCTTTCTCTCTCTCTCTCTTTTTTTTTTTATTACTGCCTCAAACAGATTTCTGTCCTTGTGAATTCACGTATTCTGTTATAAAATTTTTTTAAAGTTTTTTTCTTTTTAATGTAATGTCTCTTTGTTCTTGTTTACAACAGATGTGAAACCCTTTCAACTTTAAGGAAGTTACTTGGGTTTTAATTTTGCCATACTGCCAGGTGGCAATATACATACATAAAATGGTGACTTTCTCCGGTAGAGTGGTTAAGGATGTACTTTTTTTAACATTTTTTTTTTTTTAGAGACAGAGTCTTACTTTATGGCCCTCTGTAGAGAGCTGTGGTGTCACAGCTCACAGCAACCAACTCCTGGGCTTAGGCGATTCTTTTGCCTCAGCCTCCAGAGTAGCTGGGACTATAGGCACCCGGCATAACGCCTGGCAATTTTTTTGTTGCAGTTTGGCCAGGGCTGGGTTTGAACCCGCCACCCTTGGTATATGGGGTTGGTGCCGTACCCACTGAGCAACAGGTACTGCCCCCTTTTTTTTAACTTTTGAATGAAGTATAACAGTTAAAAAGAAAGGTATACAAAATGTAAATGTTTAGCTTGATGATTTTTTATGAACTAAACATACCCATGTACTCAGCACCAAATCAAAACCCAGAAGAATCCCAGAGTCCAGCAGCCCCCTGAGTCCCTCCCAGTTCCCTCTTTTCCTGCACTTTCTGACTCCTTACCATATAGATCAGCTTTGTCTATTTTTGAACTTTTTTTTTTTTTTTTTTTGTAGAGACAGAGTCTCACTTTATCGCCCTGGGTAGAGTGCCGTGGCGTCACACTGCTCACAGCAACCTCCAGCTCTTGGGCTTAAGCGATTCTCTTGCCTCAGCCTCCCTAGTA
>CAUYON010210399.1:12500-60118 GCA_963573935.1 Arctocebus calabarensis | reverse complement strand
CACAGCAACCTCCAATTCCTGGGCTCAAGCGAGTCTCTTGCCTCTGCCTCCCAAGTAGCTGGGACTACAGGCGCCCACCACAACGCCTGGCCATTTTTTGGTTGCAGCCATCATTGTTGTTTGGCAGGCCCGGGCTGGATTCGAACCTGCCAGCTCAGGTGTACATGGCTGGCGCCTTAGCCCACTGAGCCACAGGCGCCGAGCCAGGTGTGTATTTTTTTTCAACATTTCTAAGAGCCATGTAAGTATTTACATAGACAGTAATCCCTATACCCAAGAGGCACATTAAGCAGAGAAATTAAGTAAGGACAGCAATGTATGAAGAGATGAGTCTTTACCTCCTAAATTATGCTCAGTTGCAGAGTGAAAGAATTTAGGAAACAAATCTATACATTAAAGAAGCAAAAAATCCAAAATTTGAATATCTTTTTAACAAGTCTGTCTAATTCCCTGTCATAATATTTAGAACACTGGGATCTTAGGATAAAATTGGAGCTCTCTGGCTCAACGGGCTAAGGCGCCAGCCACGTACAGCTGAGCTGGCGGGTTCAAATCCAGCCCGGGCCCACCAAACAACAATGGCGGCTGCAGGGCGGCGCCTGTGGCTCAGCGAGTAGGGCACCGGCCCCATATGCCGAAGGTGGCGAGTTCAAACCCAGCCTTGGCGAACCGCAAAACAAACAAAAAAAATAGCCAGGCGTTGTGGCGGGCGCCTGTAGTCCCAGCTACTCAGGAGGCTGAGGCAAGAGAATCACCAAAGCCCAGGAGTGGGAGGTTGCTGTGAGCTATGATGCCATGGCACTCTACCCATGGCAACAAAGTGAGACTCTGTCTCAAATCAAAAATTAAAAACAAACAAACAAACAAAAAAAAAAAAACAATGACGGCTGCAACCAAAAAATGGCCAGGCATTATGGTGGCGCCTGTAGTCCCAGCGACTTGGGAGGCAGAGGCAAGAGACTCGCTCGAGCCCAGGAACTGGAGGTTGCTGTGAGCTGTGATGCCACTGCACTCTATCCAGGGTGACAGCTTGAGGCTGTCTCAAAAAAAAAAAAAAAAAAAATTGGAGCTCTCCTAATTCTCTGGTCTTTTGCTTTTATGGACTTCATTAATTACAATCTTATTTGTAAAACCAATCTAGCATTTTATGGTGATTTTATAATTAAGGGTGATTTTTTTTTAAAACATGAATAGCAGCAAATTAGCAACTCCATCTTGAAAAGACTCAACAACAAATTTCAAAGTAGTCTGCTTATGTTTGTCACATCGCTCTCATAGAGATGAAATAATTTAGGGATTTTATTCAAGTAATCAGGTAAAATTAAAAGATGGTTCCATCTAGCTTCGTGTCCATAGCACAGTGGTTACAGCGCCAGCCACACACACCGAGGGTGGCGGGTTCGAACCTGGCCTGGGCCAGCTAAACAACTGAAATAAAAAAATAGCCGGGCCTTATGGCAGGTACCTGTAGTCCCAGCTACTTGGGAGGCTGAAGCAAGAGAATCACTTGAGCCCAAGAGTTGGAGGTTGCTGTGAGCTGCGACACCATGGCATTCTACTGAGGGCAACATAGTGAGACTCTGTCTCAAAAAAAGAAAATAGTTCTGTGTACTGCAGCCTGAGTGATATTTTGTATTTACTGTTTTTGTCTTTAGAACAAAATTAAAACTGTATTTAAAAGCTCTTCTTGCACAAAAACTTACCCAAAACAATGTTTATAGCAACTTTATTTGTAATTGCCAAAAATTGGAAGCAACCAAGACACTCTTTAATAGGTAAATGGATAAAAAGTGTGGTGCACATCCATACACCACACTGTATTGATGGAATGTATTGAGTAATAAAAAGACAGGAGTTCAAACGACAAAAAAGACAGGGAGGGATCCTAAACGCATGTTGCTAAGTGAAAGAAGCCAGCCTAAAATTACTGTATGATCCCAACTACATGTAACTGGAAAAGTCAAAACTGTGGAAACAGCGAAAAGATCAGTGATTGCCAGGGGTTCTCAGAGGGATGAAAAGCTGAAGCACAAGAGATTTTGGGGATAATGAAACTCTTCAGTAAACTACTCAACTGGCGACTAAAATGATCATACATTTGTCAAAACTCACAGGATGTACTATGCAACACAAAGTGAACCCTACTGTAAACCAGGACTTTAGTCAGTAACAACGTGTGAGGCTGTGCCTGTAGCTCAATGGGGAGGGCACCGGACACACACACAGAGGTTTACGAGTTCAACCTGGCCTGGGCCAGCTAAAACAATGACAACTGCAACAAAAAAAATAGCCGGGGCTCGGCGCCTGTGGCTCAGTGGGCTAAGGCACCAACCACATACACCTGAGCTGGTGGGTTCAAATCCAGCCCGGCCCAAAAAATGCAACCAAAAAATGGCCAGGCGTTGTGGTGGGCACCTATAGTCCCAGCTACTTGGGAGGAGGAGGCAGGAGACTCGCTTGAGCCTCCAGGAATTGGAGGTTGCTGTGAGCTGTGATGCCACAGCACTCTACCCAGGGTGACAGCTTGAGGCTCTGTCTCAAAAAAAAAAAAAAAAATAGCCAGACATTGTGGCAGGCACCTTATGGTCCCAGCTATTTGGGAGGCTGAGGCAAGAGAATAGCGTGAGCCCAAGAGTTTGAGGTTGCTGTGAACTATGATGCCGGGGCCCTCGACCCAGGGCAACAGCTTGAGACTCTGTCTCAAAAAAAGAAAAAAAAGGTGTCAATATCAGTACATCAATTGTAACAAATGCACTGAGTTATACAATCTGTGAATACTAGAAAAAGGGAGGAGTGTATGAGAACTCTGTACTCTCTGCTCAATTTTTCTGTAAAGTTAAAATTGCTCTACCATATAAAATCTAATAGTAAGACACAAAATTTTTCCTATAGTTTCTTCTGACAATAAAGTAGCCTTTACAAAATGACTATAATAAAGATAGTACCTTTGTGTTTTTGCCAGCGACAAGACAATAATTTTAAAAGTTAGTTTTGTTATTCAACAAATTATATGTACTGAAACTCTTCAATGCTAATGTCTTTAACTATGTTGAAGATTATTTATTCTTAGATGAACACAATACATTTTAAATATATAATTTGACATGCTTCTCATAGCTGAGGAATTATGCATACTGAAGGGCAAATAAACTAAAAATTTCATTTACTTTAATTTCAACTCTACCTATGGCATAATTTTCCAAAATGTGCCAATTATTATTATGAGGCAAGAAAAAAAATGGTTACCTCCTCAAATGAATTTGGGACAGATTAGGTTAAAGCGAAAGCTATTTCTTCGCTGCAAGACTTCTCAGAGATTTTGGTACACCAGCACTTACTGATAATGTCCAGAAGGGGAATACAAGAGCAATTACCAACAAATATGACTATGAAACAACTTTTGGTCATATGGTCGTCTACGTGGAGTAGTATTCCTTAGAACAAACTGCAGAAAGCAATTTAAAAAAAAAAAAAAAAAGAATTCCAAATGCAAACACAAGGAAAATCTCAGTTTCACAAAGAACTAAGTATGGAGCATACAGAAGTAATTTTGTTTAAAAGGTATATTTTAGCTTGATCAAGAGTAAGAAAGGTCCCTAATGAAGATTTCACATTCAATCAGAAAATAATTATTCAACATATGCTATGTATAAATCATGACAGTAAAAAGGCCAGGGCACACATAATAAAGAGCAAATAGGTCATCCCGGCTAAGGCATAATACCCGTATGTATTAAAAAATAAGACGATCAAAATATAACAAGATAGAAAAGTTGTTATATAGTTTAGATACCTTGGGCTAAAATAGGTCAAAACTGGAAATCATTAAGGAGAAAGTAGGAAGAGACATGATAGATACCACAAAGAAACAATCCCTCCAACGATTGAGTCATCAATTATGGGTCTAAAAACTAACTAACTATATTTAATTTTCAAAGATTTTTGAGTTTTCACAATTAACAAACCATTGAAAAGGATTTCAGTTTAAAAGAATAGTCTCACAGTATTTGTGAATGTATCAGTTAATGTATCAGAACTCATAATGTAGGTGAAAAGTTGATGTATAAAACCAAAATCACCCAAACTGTAGTGAAAAAAACTGTATTACCTTTCTGTCTGGCTTTAACTATCACTTCTATATGCTTCATTGCTGCTTTTAATAGTTTCTTGGTTATAATAGACGGAATATCCACCTAGAAAAATTCAACATAAAAATTAAACTTTTAAAGTAATTATTATTCATTGGAATATCTTAAAAATTACAAGTATTCAGAATCTTTCAAAAATATAACTTAAAAACCTTATATTTATTCTTAAATCATACAACCGTAATATAAGTTTTATCAAAGTATTGAAAATTTATCTGAAATGCATATTTTATGTATTTTATTATTTTTTTCTTTAATTTCAGACTATAATAGGGGTACAAATGTTTTGGCTACGTGAATTGCTTTTGTGAAGTTTGAGTGAAAAATGTTAAGTGTGCCCAGCATCCACACAGTCTGCACTGTACTCGGTCAAGATGTGATTTTACTCATTCCCACCTGCCCCTCTCACCTGCCTGATAGCTGTGGAGATTTACCTCTATCTGTGCACTTGAGTGTTGATCAGTTAGTTCTAATTTAACAGTATGAACAAGTGGTGTTTGCTTTTCTATTTCTCATAATACTTCACTTAGGAGAATGGTCTCTAGTTCCACCCAATATGCTTATACTAAGTACTAAATTTTTCCCACAAAATAATGCCTTTATTCCTAGCTTGTTTTTTAAGTGTTCTTTGTGTTTAAATGCATATAAGGAAAACTCCAGTAACTTATCATCTTGATGTTGTAAATTCTGTTGGGAAACTGTTAGTTGAAAATGAACTTTTTCCTTTAGCTTACAAGATGAATTCTGGATTTAAGTTCCATGGAAGCATCCTATTTTATAATAATATTGTTTCATTATTTCCTACCAACATCTTTCAACCTGAAAGTTAGATTCTGTAGCAATAACAGGATGTCAGTGAGGGAGGATTGAGGGCTTATATACACACCCAGAAAAGCAGCAAAAAAATAACTAAAAGTAAATTACAAATAAAATCACCAAAAAGCAAGTTTACTGAAGTTTAACAGGCTCATCTTCCACCATATAACCTAACACCTTTATAACTTCCAATTATCAAAGGCATGAGAAAATTCCATCACAATAGTGTTAACTTCCTAATTCTTTTAAAATTCCTTATTAGAGAACAAAATTCCAGGGTGCAAAGTCTAGCAACTATGGTACATTATAATCCCTCACATCCTAGTGACCTGTTGAAAACCCAGAGCAAAGATCAAACATGTTCACTAAGAAAGAATTTTTTTTTTCTTTTTGAGACAGAGTCTCACTGTGTCGCCCTGGGCAGAGTACTGGGGTGTCACAGCTCACTGCAACCTCAAACTCTTGGGCTTAAGCAATTTTCTTGCCTCAGCCTCCCAAGTAGCTGGGACTACAGGCACCCGCCACAATGCCCAGCCATTTCTTGGTCATAGTTTCATTATTGTTTTAGCAGGCCCAGGCTGGGCTCAAACCGGCCAGCTTCAGTGTACGTGGCAAGCGCCCTACTCACTGAGCTATGGGCGCCAAGCCAAGAGAGAATATTCTTGCTAATACCATGCCTATAATGATTATAATTACTCTTATATTTATCAAATAAGATGTTTTAGTTTTGAAATATTTTATGTAATCTTTTCTTCTGAGAATACTTATGAAGATTTTCATTTACAAGCTCCAATTTAAGGACTTCAGGTCAGAATTAAAATGGTAAAATATGGTACCACCTGCAGCTCAGTGGGTAAAGCGCCAGCTACATACACCCAAGCTGGTGGGCTCCTATTGGGCCTAGGCCAGCTAAACAACAATGATGACATCTGCAAACAAACAAACAAACAAAAAAATAGCCAGGTATTGTGGCAGGTGCCTATAATCCCAGCTACTTGGGAGGCTGAGGCAAAAGAATCGCTTAAGCCCAAGAGTTTGAGATTGCTGTGAGCTGTGATGCCATGGCACTGTGACATAGTGAGACTCTGTCTCAAAAAAATAAAATAAATAAAAATAAAATGGTAAAATAACAGGTCCCTCAATAAACTTTGAATTAAAAGAAACTGTTGACCTTAAAAAAAATCTTTATTTTCACTATCCCCAAACTTCCAATTTACATTATTCAAGCAACAGTATCAAGGACAGAGAACACTGTAGGTGAAATAAGATGACACAGGCCTAATCCACTACCCATTAACTACCTCTGACACTCTGACATTTCTAACTTTCTTTAAAAGGAGTATAATGACTGATTTATTTCCCAGGACACTGATGCAGATAAATGAGAAGAATATATAGCATAATAACCCAGCGACTGGAAGAAAATATTTGCAAATCATTTATTTGATAAAAGAGTTGTATCTAGGATATATAAAGAATTCAGTAATAAAAACACCAGATGCAATGGCTCACACCCATAATCCTAGCAACTCTGGGAGGCCAAGGAGAGAGGATCCCTTGAGGTCAGGAGCCTAAGACAAGTCTGAGTAAGAGCAAGACCCCATCTCTACCAAAAACAGAAAAAATTAGCCAGGCATGGTGGTATATACCTGTAGTCCCAAGTACTCAGGAGACTGAGCCAAGAGGATTGCTTAGACCCAAGAGTTTGAGGTTACTATGAGCTATGAAGATGCCACTGTACTCTAGCCAAGGTGACAGAGAGACTCTGTCTCAAAACATAAATAAATAAATAACACAACAATTAGCCAGGTGTAGTAGAGTGCATGGGTAGTCCCAGCTCCCTAGGAGGCTCAAAAAAAAGTATAGCTTGAGTCCAGGAGTTCGAGGTTGCAGTGAGTTAAGATAACACTACTACACACCAACTTGGGCAATAAACCAAGCTCACACACACAGACATACACTGATGTGCACAAGTGCGTGCCCACACACACACACGACAAAGAGAAAACAATGAGGTAATAACCAGTTCTGGCAAAGATGTGGAGAAACTAGAATCCTCATACACTGGTGGGAATGTAAATGATGGAGCTACTTTGGAAAACAGTCTAGCAGCTCCTCCAAGAGTTAAACACAGAGGTACCATTTGATCATGTAATTATATCCCTAGACCTAAGCCCAAAATAAATAAAAATTTGTATTCAACAAAAAAACTTACACACAAAAGTACATATATGAATAATAGCCAAATGTTCCTCAAGTGATAGATAAATGTTAGTATAGCCATACAGCAGAATATTAATCAGCCATAAAAAAGGATGGAGTGCTGATACATGTTAATATATGCTACAATATGCTAGTATGGATGAATGTCATGCTATGTGGAAGAGGCCAGTGACAAAACACATACTGTACAATTCCACTTATGTGCAACGTTCAGAAAAGACATGAAATTCATAGAGACAGAAAGCAGCAGACTTGTGGCTGGACTTGGCCGAAGTGGGCAGGAGGTGCCACTACTCTGGAACTTTGTAAACTACCTCAAAGCCTAACACAGCAGAATTGTTCTATTAACTAATGCCTCTTCTAATTCAATGTACTAAGGCAAACAAAATTAATTTTAATAAATTAATTTTATCTGACTTATTCCAAGTTGGAATTTAAATGGTTTATCATCAACAAATTGATACTTCTTCCAGAGCTTTTATTCCACTTAGTCTACTGAAACAACTGCCCTAGAACCACTTTTTAAGCAATATCATGTATATTAATCTTTTCCAAAAATGATAAATGCTCAGTGCAAAAAAAAAGAAAAAGACAAATAGGGCTTGGCACCTGTGACTCAAGCAGTTAAGGCGCCAGCCACATACACCTGAGCTGGCGGGTTTGAATCCAGCCTGGGCCCACCAAACAATGACGGCTGCAACCAAAAAATAGCCGGGCGTTGTGACGGGCACCTGTAGTCCCAGCTACTTGGGAGGCAGAGACAGGAGAATTGCTTGAGCCCAGAAGTTGGAGGTTGCTATCAGCCATGATGCCATGGCACTCTGCTCAGGGCTTGAGGCTCTGTCTCATCAAAAAAAAAAAAAACATACACATAGAAAAAAGTAACTGGAAAGAACTAAAATTCAGCATCAGCCCACCACCACAATAAGCGTTAATAGTGATAATGATGTATATAACCTTAACATATGTATTAACATGCTTTATTATATAAACTTTGTTTTCAAAGTGGAAAAATACCAGATATATTATTTTCTAGCCCCTTCCACTTGACTCTTTAAGACAAATATTTTCACATGAAAATAAGTACCACTATATAAAATGTTTTTCATAGCTCAACACACTATCACTAAACATCAGTTTTCCTTTTCGGTTTTATTATAAATTATAGTGTAATAAATCTCTGAACATAAATTTTTAAATATACCTTTGATCATTTCCTTAAAATAAAAACCAAAAATTGGAATTAAATTGGGAGTACAGACATTTTTAAGTTTTTTTTATTTCAAGTTAATGTGAGGGTACAAGCAACTAGGTTACAATATGTGCATATCTTAGGTAGAGTCCCCCTTATAGTTATGTCCCGAACCCTAAAGGTGTGCCATATACCCTAACATTGTGTCCGTTAAGTGGCAGCACACCAACCCCTACCCACCTCTGTGGTCCCTCTTCTCCCCGCAACTTGAATTGAGTTTTTCTCCTATGTGGGCCATGTATTAGATCACCAGTATTAAGTACACTGGATATTTGTTTTTCCATTTTTGTGATTCTTTACTAAAAAGAATCTGTTTCAACTCTACCCAAGTTAATACAAAAGATGTAACATTTCCATCTTTTTTTATGGCTGCATATTTTTAAGACTTAATAAAGATTACTAAACTGCCCCAATAAAGATTACTAAACTGCCCTCAAGTATAAGAATTATACCAATCTGGATTTGCACTTGTTTTGCCTATTTCCACACAACCACCATTACTAGATAATAACATTCTTTTTCACCTTTCCCAATTTGATAAAAGCATATTTCATTAAAATTTTTTATGTACTTGATGTAAGATATTTAAGTGCTCATTGGCCATTACATTTTTCTTTGGTGAACTGCTCATTTATGTTTTTTGCATATATTTTCTATAGTGTCTGTATTGTTCATTTTTTTAAAAGGTACAGAAACATTTAACAAAATATATTTTATTACTAATGGCAGAGATATATACAGGGGTGTCAAAAAATGTATATACACATTGTAAGAGATCTTGTCAGAAGTAAAATCCATCATTCCTAAAAGTGCACAAATTACAGGTAAAATGGTTGTACTCAGCATGTCTAAGTACACTTGACCAGTAATGGTACCTTCAATTCAACTTTAAAAAGTAATACATAGATAACATTACTTAAAATGGGATACATTGGCTCTGCGCCCATAGCAGAGTGGTTACAGCACCAGCCACATACACCAAGGGTGGCGGGTTCAAACCTGGCCCAGACCAGCTAAAACAATGACAACTATAACAAAAAATAGCCAGGCGTTGTGGTAGGCGCCTGTAGTCCCAGGTACTTAGGAGGCTGAGGTAAGAGTATCACTTAAGCCCAAGAGTTTCAGGTTGCTGTGAGTTGTGATACCACAGCACTCTACCAAAGGCGACATAGTGAGACTCTGTCTCAAAAAAAAAAAAGTGTATACATTTTCTAACACCCTCTGTATATAACACTTATTCACTGTCAATATGTTCAATCCTATTGACAAAGCAGTAGATAGTGTCTACAGCCAACATACTACATTATGTATATGGCCAAAGACCCAAACATATACAAAATATGGCTCAAAAACATTCTTTTTAAGTAGATCAAACTAAAACTGGGCAAGAAAGCTCATACCTGAAACCCTAGCACTCTGTGAGGCCCAGGATCCTTTGAGCTCAAGAGTTTAAGACCAGCCTAAGCAAGAGCAAGACCCATCTCTAATAAAAACAGAAAAACCATCCAAGCATTGGCGCAGGTGCCTGTAGTCCAGCTACTCAGGAGGATGAGACAGGAAGATAACTTAAGCCCAGGAGTTTGAGGTTACTGTGAGCTAGGCTAATGCCATAGCACTCTAGCCTGGGCAACAGAGTGAGTAAAGTAAGTAAATAAATAAATAAATAAGCAAACAAAGTAAATCAAACTCATTGCCATTTACTCAATAAATTCATCTACCCGGAATATGACTTTTTTCTATCACTGCCTTTTCGTTTCTAATTTTCACAACCTAGATAACCAAACATTAAAATTTAAAAAAGCAAAACTGATCAATGAATAATAGTGATTCAGTAATTTTTTAGCCTAAAAAAGCAAAAAATGAAGAGAAAATAAATACATGTGATAAGAGAAAGTAAAAATAAGATTTTAAATAATCTCTTTCATCATGAGATAGACCCAACTTCCCAAATTTCTCATTATAAATACATACCTTGTGAATTCTTCGTATTAAAACAGATGCAAAAAACCGTAATGTTATTCTCAGTTCATCAACAAAGGACTCATCATCTGTCACATCCCTTCAATTGAAGAGAAAAGCATACGTTCAAAAGCTTAAAGAAATAGTTTGCACTTTCTAAGAATCAAGGAAAAAAGTTTTTTCTCCCCATTTAACTACTTTTCTGTTTATAAATAATGCATTTTATGCAGAATAAAATATATAAAAAGGCATAATCACTATTAACAAAACTGCAGTATATATTTCCTTGCAGATAAACATATTGACATAGTCCCATCTGTACAATATTAAGATCATTTTCTAAGCATCATTAAAGAAATTTCAAAGAAACTAAAGAATGAGTAATTTTGGAGAAACAGGACACAAAATTTTAAAATATTTACAAAACAGAGCGGTGCCTGTGGCTCAGTGGGTAGGGCACTGGCCCCATATACCAAGGGTGGCAGCCCCAGCCAAACTGCAACAACACAAAAATAGCCGGGCGTTATGGCAGGCACCTGTGGTCCTAGCTATTCGGGAGGCTGAGGCAAGATAATCGCCTAAGCCCAGGAGTTGGAGGTTGCTGTGAGCTGTGTGACACCATGGCACTCTTATTGAGGGTGATAAAGTGAGACTCTGTCTCTACAAAAAAAATAATAAATAATAAAATAAAATATTTACAAAATAGCAACATAAACTAATCCTAAGATTTAAAAAGTGTGCTCTATTTGAAAAAGGAAATGAACTGAAACACAAATATTTTTTATTTTTTATTATTTTTTGTGTGTGTGTGTTTTTTGTTTTTTTTTTTGCTGGGGCTGGGTTTGAACCCACCACCTCCTGCATATGGGGCTGGTGCCCTACTCCTTTGAGCCACAGGTGCCGCCCAGAAACATTTTTTAATAGAGATTTTGAGAACGTTCATCTGAAGGGCTACTTTTTGTTTTCCTCTTATTTTGAGGTACCTAGAATTAGGACACTTTCCTCCTAAAAGGCAAGAAAGAAAGGTACGTACAATGGACCTTAAAGATGATGCTAACTGTTAAGTCCCTTGGCAGAGAAAGGAAGATAAGTGTACCAACCATGCATCCCACCATTAACCCCAGAGAAGGGAATATTAAAGAATCAGTAAATAGACTAAGGAGAAAACACACACTTTAACACTTAGAAATAAAGCAAGATTTTATATCTGAAGTGTCATAATATAGAGGTAGGAGAAGGTAAAGGGAGTCTTTACAAAAGGATTTATTTTACAAGTGGCCTCACCATCAGCTTTACCTAAAAGACAAATGTGGCTGGGCACAATGGCTCATGCCTGTAATCCCAGCACTTTGCAAGGCCAAGGTGGAAGGATCACCTGAGCACAGGAGTTCAAGACCATCCTGGGCAACATAGTGAGACTCTATCCCTACAAAAATTAGTCAGGCAATATAAAATGTGCCTATGAAGCAGGAGGATCACTGGAGCCCAGTAGTTACAAGTTGCAGTGAGCTATTATGACACCACTGCATTCTAGTCCAGGCAGCAGACTAAGACCCTGTCTCAAAACAAAAAACCTTAAATAAAAACGGCAAATGTAGCCAGGTGCAGTGGCTCATGCCTATAATCCTAGCATTCTGGAGGTTGAGGCAGATAGATTGCTTGAATTCAGGAGACCAGCCTAAGCAATAGTGAGACCCACTCTCAACTAAAGATAGAAGAACCAGCCAGGCATCATGCGAGCGTCTGTAATGCCTGCTACTCAGGAAGCTGAAGCAAGAGAATCACTTGAACCCAAGAGTTCGAGGTTGCTGTGAGGTACGATGCAACTGTCTCCAAAAAAAAAAGGAAAAAAAACAAATGCCTGATATTTATGACAGAACACAATAAAGAAAAATTAATTTACATAGCTTTTCAGTAAAATATGGTATATAAACTGGATATCATATCTGTTAACACGGTTTGCATGAACACAACTAGTAGTATTTTTCTTAATTAAAAAATATAAAATTAGAGCACTATTATTAAACATACCTTTAAGTCATATAGGTGTATGTGTTCAAATATACATTAATGATGCTTAAAGGAAATACGTTTTGATTAAATGATGTAAGTTTTATCTGTCTTCAATTCGCAAACCAGATGTTTTTTCAGATCTTTACAGAGATTAAACATCTTTATAAAATGCCTTACAGAGCATTTCTGTATCTGGAAGGGACAGGGCACTGGTATGTACATGGTATATACTTAAAACAAAGTTACTTTGGGGAAAAAAAAGTATTAATTTTCCAGGAAAACTACTGAAGTTACCTTTCCATTTAATGAAACATCTGAATATAGATTTTTCACCCCCAAAGGTATAATGATTTCAAATATGAAAATTATGTACGAAATTAGTTAAGTCACTACATTTAGAGATGACAATGTCTAGAAGTTACTTTTCTTTCAAAAAACAGCCTTAGGTTATCAGCCTTTGCTATCACTCAATTTTAATTGATTACCTACATCACTGGTTCTTAACTGGGGCCAATTATGCCTTCCAGACATCATCTGGCAAACTCTGAAGATCTTTTTAGTATTTACAACTGGGCGGAGGGTGTGTGTATGTGTGTGTGCCTACTACTAGCATCTAATAAGCAGCAGCCAGGATGCTGTTAAATATCCTATAATTAAAGCATAGTACCCCTCAACAAAATATTATTTGGCCTAAAATGTCAATAGTAACAAAGTTGAGAAATCTTGGCCTATACAAAAAACACATCATTAGCATGCTTAGCTTAATGGTATTTACTATATTAAACAAAAAAGATCTTATAAAAAGAACATACCTGTACCATGGATAAACAAAGTTTTCCAACACTAATTCAAGAACCTGTGCAAAAATTATTTTTAAAGAAAAATAAAATTAATTCTGGGGAAATAAACTGTACTACTTGGTTACATATGATATTATCAAGAACCAATTTTGTAACAAATAACAGTAAAGTCATACTTTCACATTACATCGTAAGATATATTTCAACCATATACAACTGTGACAATCAAAGAGAATATGTGAGAAAACACTTAGAAAATCAAACTTCACAAAAAGGAAAAATTATTATTGAAATGCACACACATATTTCTAAATATTTCCATAATCAAACAAAAAACTTAAATAAACTATTCCTGACTCTGAAGTGTCACTGAACCCAAAAAGATCCATGGAAAGGAGGAAAATAATAAGCTAGTCTTTTGCATTCCGAACTTCTTTACGTCAGTATTCCCAGAACAAAATAAACAAGTGGGGGGTCAATTTTAGATGTTAGTGCTCACCTTTGAAGAGAGATAGTATCTTGGAAGGGAATGTGAAAGGGAGTTCTGGGACACTGGTAAATTTTTCAATCTGGATACTGGTTGTATAGATATGTTCACTTTATAAAAATTTTACCTGTACACTTAAAACCAGTATACACATTATATGTGAAAAAGTAACAAAACTAAACAAATGCTGGGTGTTACACTTTCCCTTTCTTGGGTCTCAGTGTAGCAGTATGTTATAATTTTTAAGAGTTGCAGCAGTGGACCATAACTTAAAAAAGCAAAAAGCAGTAGGGAAGAATCAGACCATGTATCTTCTCTGGCAAAAGTTACCAAAGTTGGGCAGTGCCTATGGCTCAGTGAGTAGGGTGCCAGCCCCATATACCAAGGGTGGCGAGTTCGAACCGGACCCTAGCCAAACTGCAACAAAAAATTGCCAGGTGTTGTGATGGGCACCTGTAGTCCCAGCAATTCTTGTGGCAGGCACCTGTAGTCTCAGCAACTCGGGAGGCTGACGCAAGAGAATCACCTAAGCCCAAGAGCTGGAGGTTGCTGTGAGCTGTGATGCCACGGCACCTTACCAAGGACGACAAAGTGAGACTCTGTCTTTAAAAAAAAAGTTACAAAGGTTGTGAAGCCCTAGTTTAAACATTAAAGCAACAATAACTTGGATTTTTACCACAAAAACCAATCATTAGTTATATTAGCGGAGAAATGAAGATACATATAAAACAGCCATATCAATGAATAGGATAGACAGAAAACTAGAGATTATTGTTAAAACATATGCTCTCCTTTTATTCCCCACATCCAATTAAGACACCAAATCTGACTGATTTTATATCCTAAGTAGGTCTCTTCTACAACACAACTGTTAAGAGTCCTCATCTTCATATCCCTGTATTGCAGCAATACCCTCTTCATCAGTGTTTTCAACCTTTTTTTAAATCTCATAGCACACTTAAAGCTGTAGTTAAACTTCTGCAGCACACTTAAATTACACTGATCAAAAAAAGAGTAAAAGAAAGAATATACTTAACTGTGGTTTGAACTTGTTTTGAAAATAATTTAATGATCTTTCAAAATTTTTGCAGAACACCTAAGATCTCATTCCACACCTGTTGAAAATCACTGCTCTAACTTGGTGTCTCTGCTTCTAAGCTCACTCCCTTCCAGGCTCCATAGCGCTGCCAAAGTGATCTACAACATGTTTGACCACAGTGCTTCCCTGAATGCAATCCTCCATACATCAAAGCACAAAACATGAAAAAGGGTGAAGCTGCACTGATTTTGAAGGGGAGCTGCTGGCATGTAGCAGCTGTGACCACTTACTTCCTTTTCACTTCCCACTGCATCCTGTGAGTCACATCTGAAAGCTCAAATTACACAGGTTGAAAATGACTGTGTTCCAGGATTAATTAATCTAAATTCTATTAGTACAGCCTTTGAAATAATTTGATGATCTGATATGTAAAGAGCCAGTTCTAAACAAGACCCGTTTTTGACTGAGTTCTGCAACCAATCAGATATGAAACTTGAGAAAATTATTAAAAACTTTCTAAACCTCCGTTTACCTTTGTAAAATTATCAATAGCAACCACTTTGATCATAAGAATAACACAAGTACTTAGCCACACTGCCTAACATACAGCGTATCATTAAACCTTAACTTCTTCATTGACCACATCCTCCCTCACATCTTACCCTCCAGTTTATTGAACATCTCACCTAATTTCAAGATTCTCTTTCCCTTCAAAATCCCCTTTCCCATACTATTATTAGCCTGGCAAACTTTTGTTGTCCAATCTTGACTGCCCCTCTCCACAGTTGTACACTTCCTCCCCTACAGCAATTCTACACACCTTGTACATTTTTCCCAATATTGCCTGTATTAAATTACATTGTAATTACCTATTTATAAGTATACCTCTCCTACTAGTCTGAAGTTCCTAGTAAAGAAGGACCATATCTTATTTCTCTCTTAATCCCTTAGGGCTAGCCTAGTTCCTGCCTACAGCAAGATCTCAAAACATTTTTTAGTGTCATTCTAGTTTTACTGGTGCTTTATTTTTCACAAAGTACAGTAAACAAATAAAAAAGCTTTGAAAATGTATATATAGTTAAGATTAAGTTACTGATTATATTTCTTACAGACTTTAAACTCTGTGAAAGTTGTAATACACATTAAAAGCACATTGATCCAAATAAAATGATTTTTTCTCCTTAGAGCAATCTAGTATTAAAAAGTATATAATTATGCAAGATTGTATAAGTTTTGACTAAAAACGAAAATTTACATGCTATAGATTAAATCCAGACATGGTCAGGTGCTGAGCATTGTTCCTACCTTCAAAATACGATGTATCTGTTTCATAATCTGTTTGGGGTATGAAAGGCGTAGTTTGATGTTGCAGATTTTCCTATTCTACATCACTAAAGAGATTCCAGCTCTCTTGGTATCAATCAAAGGTTAAAAATATTTCTACTGCATTGTCAGATAACTTTTCTTCACCTGGTGGCATATTCTGAAAACTTTTCTTCACTTGGTGGCATATCTCTCTTGGGGAGGCGCCTGTGGTGTACTCCACAGGTGTAGAGACTGCCAATTCACCAATGCTCTCATCTCGTGAGCTCTCATGCTTGTTAGGAGAACTAAATCTCACGACATGCCCTTTTCACCAAGGCATTCCATTATCGAGCTATACAGGTATTTCTTATAACTCTCACTCCTAGCCATTGGCTATGTGGGCTGCTACATTCTGGAATACTTGTGGTGTTTTATCATTGAAAGGGAGAATTCCTGACAGAATTTCAACAAGCAAACTCCAAGTGCCTACCAGCCTACTATTTTTTGTTGTTTTTTGAGACAGAGTCTCACTATGTCACCTTGGGTAGAGTGCAGTGGTGTCACAGCTCACAGCATCCTCAAACTCTTGGGTTTAAGCGATTCTCTTGCCTCAGCCTCCTGAGTAGCTGAGACTACAGGTGCCTGCCACAACTCCTGGCTATTTGTTTTTTTTGCAGTTGTCATTGGTTAGCAGGCCTGGGCTGAGTTCAAACCCGCCAACTGCAGTTATGTGGCCAGCACCCTAACCCCTGAGGTATGCTATGGGTGCCAAGCCAACTCCATCAGTCTACTTACCACAGGACTATGGACCCTGCCTAGTAACAGCTCAGGTGCAAACTGAGGTTCCTAGACTCAGGAATAATTTCTTATGACTGAGGAGTCAAAGGTTCCTAGAATTTGCCCATCATTGACTGGGGCTGCCCTCTTCTCACCCACCATGGAGTTCAGTATGGAGTTCCTGCCTTTATCTGCTCTGAGGTCTGCTAATATAGTATAAAGGTTTTTCCATTTTGGGTAGGGGAAACAGTCATGGTATATGTACCACTATAAGCACATGAAATATCAACTGCATCTAAAGAAGCAACGTTCATTCTGTACTTTTTTTAGAAATATTTTTATTTATATTATTATTTATTATAAAATATAAATATTTATTTTTATTTATTTATTCATTTTTTTTGTTGTTGTTGCAGTTTGGCCGGGGCTGGGTTTGAACTCACCACCCTTGGTATATGGGACTAGCACCCTACTCACTGAGCCACAGACATCACCCTGCAACGTTCATTCTGGATGGTTCTGAGTTATTGGTTGTATTAATATGACTGTTAAAACTTTAAAAAACTACAGCATTTCTTTTAGAAGTTAACATTTTCAACATCTCCAAGGAAGGAGCTAACATTTTTTTGGTTACTATCTTGGACAACAGGGTTCGCAATACCTTTTGGAAAGGTATTTTCTCGGCAGTTTGGCAACACATTAATTATATCTTCAATATTTGATTCTTCAAAAGAGGTTTCTTTGATGCTTTTATCTGGATCTAAGAATTGCCTCTTTTGTTATTGTTGTTTGTTTGTTTAGCAGGCCTGGACTGGGTCGAACCTACCAGCCCTAGAGCATGTGGCTGGTACCCTAACCACTGAGCTATGGGAACCTAGCCTAAGAATTGCCTTTCTAATAAACTTTCCAGTATAGAAATTCCAGGAAGAGATGAATCAGAGTTCACAAGTACTTGCAGAAGCTCTATCATCATCAGAACATGGAAAACTGGAACTTAAGTTGTCCTTATTATTCTTTTAACAATCTTCATCCAGTTCACACATGTGGATTTTTTGCTATCTTTGGTATAGGTACTTTCTGCTGTTTCCTATTTATCAATAAAAGAATGAACAATGTCTTTCTTAGCAGTCACTTCGCTGACTTCTATCTGCTGATACCAGCTGTTAAGCCTGTACTTGGATTTGCATAAACAATCTACCATTTCATTACTATTATTACATTCTACATAATTTTTTTTATTCTGCATGCTTTCCTGACAAGGAATAGAGTCAACCAACTCAAAATTTCTTTTTAAACTTCTTTTCCTAAGATGCTCTTGGGAACCCACAGCCCACTGATACACCTGATGTATACCAGACTGTTTTGTGACAGTGGATCTTACTTATTCTCATCTTATTACATCCAATTCTCTTGCTTCACAAGAAGCTTCTCCAGAGGATTTTTTTTCGCAAGGTTTATACAAGAGCTTCCATCAGCAGGAATGGCACTGCTGTTATGAAAGGGAGAAAGGGCTAACTCAAGATCCTTTTCATTGAAACTTTTGGTTTCCATGGCATTTGTAGATTTTGCACATAGCCTGTCAACTATATTCAAACCCATCATTGTAGAGCCGAATGCCTCATCACTTTCTTGGTAATCCTTTTCCAATCTGGGACTGCTGTGGCATTCTGATTCCACACTGGATATGAAGGTGCGGGAGTAACTACTGGCACTTGATGTAGCCAGCCTTTTCCTATACTGGAGTAGATTAAAAATTAGACGTTTCACAGGTATTTCTGGGTTGGAGGCAAGTGTTTTAGGACATGATTTTAGTAGTTTGCTAGAATAAGGAGTTGTGTGTTTTTCATTTATAGACATAGAACAAATGGCTCCTTGAGAAAACTAATGTTTCACATAGATGGGTTGAAAGGATATCTGCAGAGTCTTGATTTTTTTCTGTGACTAGTATATTAAATCCTAAAGAGCTAATGAGAGATACTTTGTCCTGGGGTTCTTAAATAATCTTGTCTAGGTTTTACTATCGCCAGTGTTGTAAGGATGTCCATCATATTAATTTCTCTATTCAGATTAACTTTGGAAAGACCCAAATCTGTCAGTTTAATACAGCGGTTCTCAACCTGTGGGTCACGACCCCTTAGGGGGTCAAACGACCCTTTCACAGGGGTCACCTAAAACGATCACATACATCCTGTACAAATACAGGTGTATGAAAATAATTTAATGGTTGGGCGTCACCACAACATGAGGAACTGTATTAAAGGGTCATAGCATTAGGAAGGTTGAGAACCACTGGTTTAATATGACCCTCATGGCCAGGTATGTTGGCTCATGCCTGTAATCTTAGCACTCTGGGAGGCCGAAGCAGACAGACTGCTTGAGCTCAGGAGTTGGGAGATTAGCCTGAGCAAAAAGAATATACCCCATCTCTACTAAAAATAGAAAAACTAGCCTGTCATTGTGGTGGGCGCCTATAGTCCCAGTTGCACAGGAAGCTGACGCAACAGGATCATTTGAGCCCAGGAGTTTGGGGTTGCTATGAGTTATGATGCCACGCCACTCTAGACTGGGGCGACAACAACAACAGGACCCTCATTAGAAATAAGCATGTTGGGTGGCGCCTGTAGCTCATCGAGTAGGGCGCTGGCCCCATATACTGAAGGTGGCAGGTTCAAACCCGGCCTCGGCTGAACTGCAAAACAAAAAATAGCGGGGCATTGTGGGGGGTACCTGTAGTCACAGCTACTAGGGAGAATGAGGCACAAGAATCGCCTGAGCCCAGGAGATGGAGGTTGCTGTAAGCTGTATGACGCCACAGCACTCTACCAAGGGTGATAAAGTGAAACTCTGTCTCTACAAAAAAAAAAAAAAAAAAAGAAAGAAAGAAAGAAGCATGTTGTCTGGTTTCAAGTCTCTATGGATGATAGATGATTCCACGTCCTTGAAGGTAGTCTAGAGCCAATGCTACTTCAGAAATGTATTTCACAGCCATCTCTTCATCAAAATAACTGTATATATATGGGAGAGATTTGACATCTCTGCCAATAAGGTAACTCCATTATCAGGACTCTGGGAGGCCAAGGCAGGTGGACTACATGAGTTCAAGACCAGCCCTAGCAAGAGTGGGACCCATTTCTAAAAACTGCCTAGCGTTGTGGCAGGTGCTTACAATCCCAGCTACTCCGGAGGCTAAGGTAAGATGATCGCTTAAGCCCGAGAATATAAGGTTGCTGTGAGCTATAACCCTGTGGCACTCTACCAAGTGTAACAAAGTGAGACTCTGTCTCAAAAAAAAAAAAAAAAAAAAAAACTCCATTATCAAGTAGGCATTGCTTGCCAAATGCAGTGAATAATACAAATGAACAATGAACAGACTTTTTAGTGTACCTCTCGCAGCTTGCAAATGATGAGTCATATTTTTATTGATCATGTCTGGGTTTTTTTTTGTTGTTGTTGTTGTTGTTGTTTTCCTTTGAGACAGAGCCTCAAGCCGTCACCCTGGATAGAGTGCTGTGGCATCATAGCTCACAGCAACCTCCAATTCCTGGGCTCAAGTGAGTCTCTTGCCTCTGCCTCCAAAGTAGCTGTGCCCAACAACAAAAGGCACCTGCCACAAAGCCCATCCATTTTTTTGGTTGCAGCCTTCATTGATGTTTGGCGGCCCAGGCTGTATTCGAACCCGCCAGCTCAGGTGTACGTGGCTGGCGCCTTAGCCTATTAAGCCACAGGCACCAAGCCTGATCATGTCTGTTTTGACAACCTCCTTTCTTCAAGAAAACTGAGGAAAACTGATAAAGGAAATCTGAAGTATATTTCATCTATCTTCCAATGGGTGTGAGGATATGTTTGTTTTGTCCACCACTGTTTCTCAGATCCTGGGGTTGGGGGTATTCAGAGGGGAGGGGCTGAAAATGGCCAGGAGAGATCTTTTCTGAACTATGGAAATACTCTTCACTACATACAACTTGCTGCCTTTCTGCCCCAGATACACTTTCCCTGAAGGTGCCCAGGGCTACTGGACTTCACTACTGTGAATTCTTCAACAGAAGGTTTGTCTTGGCACTGGGATCCTATTCACACATACCCATGTTGCCACACCTCCTCCACTCTCCTTCTTGAGGGCTCCATCACTGGACATCTCAGATGGAAGCCTGCAGCAGGCCAGAGGCCCAAGCACCTTTTAAGATTTCAGAACTTTTTAATTGTGAGAGCTATTATTTGTTGAGCATGAATATATGCCAGGCCCTGAATCAAAAAACTTTACACAAGTTTTTTTTATTTTTTTTGAATGAATGACTTGTCAAAGTCACAAGTAATACTCTTGCTAGAGATTTTCCTCAACAGACTTCAAATGATCACTCTCCAAAAGAAATGTAAGGTAAGCCACACATTAATTTTAAATTTTCTTGTAGCTACATTTCTCAAAAAGTGAAATGAAAAAACCAAAAAAGGCCATATGCGGTGGTTCACATCTGTAATCTTAGCACTCTCAGAGGCTGAGGCAGGAAGATCCCTTGAGCTCAGGAGTTCAAGACCAGCCTGAGCAAAAGTGAGACCCTGTCTCTACTACAAATAGCAAAACTAGATGGGCATTATGGCAGATGCCTGCAATGCCAGCTACTTGGGAGGCTAAAGCAAGAGGATCACTTGTACCCAAGAGTTTGAGGTTGCTGTGAGCAATCTAGCCTGGGTGACAGAGTGAGACACTGTCACAAAAAAAAAAAGTAAAATTAATTTTCTTTAACCCAGTATATACAAAATATTATCATTTCAACATGCAATCAATACAAAAAATGAGTTACTTTAGGGGCAGTGCCTGTGGCTCAAAGGAGTAGGGTGCCGGCCCCAAATGCCAGAGGTGGTGGGTTCAAACCCAGCCCAGGCCAAAAACTGCAAACAAAAAAAAATGAGTTACTTTACATTCTTTTTTCTTAATAAGTTTTCAAAATACCAGTATGCATTTTATATGGTAGGCAGCCACATGTGGTTATTAATAATCAGTTAAAATGTACTAGTACAAATTGAGATATACTACAAATATAAAATCCATACTGGTATGGATATGCCTATCATATTAGACTGCATAGTTTTAAACCAGGGAATCCTGAACTTGAAAAAGGGCTTAGAACAGCAATAAAAAAGAAAACTGCCAAGAGTTTGAATGGCATTTTATACAGATTACCGTTAGTCAAAGGAGGATACAAACCAGGATAAAGGGACAGTTAGGCAAGAGTCAGACACCTAATGCTATTCTTTAATTAATTAGCATCCAAGTTAATCCAGTACATTTCTAGCAGCTACCAACAATATACATGACCCCAAGTTGGTGCTGGGAACAAATAAGACCCAATATCCTGCCTTCAAAGATTTCACTATTTTCTCAGATCCACTGAGAAGACAAGTCTCTAAAATAGGTATGTTTGGTACCAAAAGTGTACATGTAAAATGTGACTATGAACAGATAAGAGAGAACATGCTTTCTATTCCTATATTATGCAGAAATGGTGAAAATTATCCCATTCTCTACCCCTCAGTTAGTGTCAAAACTGAGGTCATAATTCAGTAAACTATACACCTATTTCTGGCTCCTTTCAGAATTTTGAAATGATTCTTTCCACTATCCTATTATAAAGATGACTATTTTTATAGAAGGTGAGCAATAACCCTTTTTCATTGCTAAAATGTCTATTTAAATTAAACATAAGATCCCAAACATTCAAGTTACTTAGTTTGCAATAATCAACTACTTAGCCCAGAACTGATTGGGTGGCATATACTGAAACGCTCCACAAAAAAAAAAAAATTTAAAAAAGAAAAAAATCACTTCGTCACCCTCGGTAAAGTGCCATGGCGTCATAGCTCATTGTAACCTCAAACTCTTGAGGGTATGGGATCCTCTTGTCTAAGCTACCCCAGTAGGTGGGACTACAGGCACCCACCACAACACCTGACTATTTTTAGAGGCAGGGTCTCACTCCTGGTCAGCCTGGTCTTAAACCTGTGAGCTCAAGCAATTCACCTGCCTCGGCCTCCCAGAGTCCTGGAATTACAGGCATGAGCCACTGCAACACATGATCAAATTTTTTGATGAAAACATCTGGAAAAATATTTCATAGGTATTGAATGTTTTCTGTTAATAATATTAAATCAGATACCTCTGAGAGGGATGCATCAACCTTGGAAGGAATTTTCAGGTCTAGCCATGGCTGGTAGTTTTCAAGCAGCAAGGATGGCCTAAAGAAAAAAAATCATACAATTAAATTACTTGAAATCCAAAATATAATTAGAAGAACCAACAAATAAAAATTATTTAACTTACCTATGTCGTTTACATTTCACTTTACCACAAACAGCACAGCTATGACCTTGAGGAAATAATTCTTGAAGTGCTAACTGTTAAAAAGGAAAATAGGGGTGGGGGGGGGTGAGATTGTCCTTACTTTACATCTTTACTAAAAACCATTAATCAACTTTCCAAAGTTTTTTAATCCATGTATGAATTCAGAAGACTTTTTTTTGTCTGTTGTAACCGCAAAACCGTTCTTGGTAATAAATATACTTGGTAAAATCCCAATTAACAGACTATAAAAATAACCAGATAAAATACTTCCAAGTACCTAAGTCAAATTTCCAAGATTAAAGTTAAAATCAATTGTTATCATCACTTATAAAAAAATAATGTACATTTGAAAGTGATACTCTACTAAAAAGGTATAAGAAAAAAATATTTTCTATTTTTCTAAAACCTTGAATTCAACTAAGAAGAATAATTGTGGTAACTATTATAGTTAGATTCCCAACCAAATATGGAACACCACTTTCCCTGTCTTTCCTCTGAGCAGAAATATCAACAAATCTGGCACAAGAGACTGCATCCACTTAAAAGACAACTTCAGGATATCCTACTAAATCCTGATCTACAGACCAAAATCCTGCCTTTCAGAGGTAGATTCAACACACTACCACTTTCATTACATTTCAGAAATACAAATTACTTGGTTATGCAAGCTACCTAAGTAGTTCTTTCTATGGAGCACAAATATTTAATAATTTAACAGGGTTAAATCACTTAATCCAGAGTTCCCTAACTGTATCTGTGCCTTAGAATCACCTAAAAGCTTTTGGGTTTTTTTTTTTCTTTTTTCTGAGACAGGATGCTGCTTTGTCAGACAGAGTGAAGTGCAGTGGCAACATCATTGCTTAATGCAGCCTTGAACTCTCAGGCTCAGATGCTCCTCCAGCCTCAGCTTCCTGAGTAGCTGGGACTAGAGGCAGGTGAGACCATACCTAGCTAATTTTTCTTATTGTTTGTCAAGACAAGGTCTCACTATGCCACACAGGCTGGTCTTGAATTCCTGGGCTCAAGCAATCCTTCTACCTCTGTCTCCCAAAGTGCTAGAATTACAGGTGTAAGCCACCATATCTATTATATAATTTCAAAAATTCCCCTAGGAGATTCATTGCACAACCAGCTTTGAGAACCTCTTCTTTTTTTATTTATTTTTTTTTTTTTTTTGAGACAGAGTCTCACTTTGTCGCCCCCAATAGAGTGCCACAACATCACAGCTCATTGCAACTTCAAACTCTTTGGCTCAAGTGATTCTCTTGCCTCAGCCTCCCAAGTAGCTGGGACTATAGGTACCCACCACAACACCTGGCTATTTTTAGAAATGGGATCTAGCTCAGGCTGATCTCTAACTAGTAAACTCAGTAATCCACTTGCCTCGGCCTCCCAGAGTTCTGGGATTACAGGCGTGAGCCACCACGCCAGGCTGAGGACCTGTTTTAATTTACTATCCTCTCAGTTAAGATGCAGTTAGAGGATATCCTATAATCGTGAATCCCAATTTCTGGGATTATTATATTTTATTTTTACAGCTCCTCCAAGAACTATATACCTTCAAAACATATATAAGTAAATTTAACTTTTGAAATTTTCTGACTGACTCATCTTCCATTATTAAATCATATTAAATGACTTTTTAAAAAGTCACTGCTTTAACATGCTTTCAATAATAAATATTAAATAGCATAGGGCCATACATATGACTCTTAAAAATAAGAACACATAATTTTACCTTTGGTTTGTATTTTATTGTGAAGAATATATTTGGTAAGAGAGAATCAGGTCCTAATGAGCAGTAGAATGTGACAACTCCAGCAACAAATGACCAGAAGATCATTAAAACATGAAGATACCTTAGAAACAAATTAATCATTAGAAATGAAGAAAATGTATAAATTATCCTTTCAGTTAACAAGTATTTGTTAATCACCTACCATATCAGACTGAAGAAATTTTTCCAATCTTGATTAATTTTCTGTAATGTTTATTAATATAAGGAATCACAAAATGTATGCTATCAAATGTATATTTCATTTAACGTGTGAGGGGTATAAATTCTCAGTATTTCATAATTTGTCACCTATGTGGCTATTTTTAACTAGCCTCACCATATTCTTCCAGAATACCTTCTAAGCACAGTGTAGTATTTACACCCACCATAAATTTTTCATTCAATCAAAACGAATTTACTAAGTGCTTATTTTTGTAATAGATAGTGCTAGGCTCTGGGAGTACTACAGGGAATAGCACTGCTATGTTCTTTACTTACATGGGAAATACTGTCTAGTAAAGGTTAACAGGTAAGTAAATGAGCATGATTTAATATGATCATGTGTTTTATATTATGACAAAGTACTCATGATATAGGAACACCACAGACTGATTACTGAAAACAAATTTAAAAGGACAAAAAAAATTTTTCAGAAAAAGTAATGTCTATAAGAAAACTTAGTAAGTAGGAGTAAACAAACAGAAGAGGATAGTATAGAGAAATGGGGGTCTGGAGAAGAGGTAGAGGAATTCAAACTTGAGAGAAACACATGGGTCAAGTGTTAGGCAGTTAATTAGACAGAAGCAGGGGAATGCCTAATGTGGTTAGGCCATCTTAGACTGGGTCAAGCTGACCTGAACTACTACAGGAAAGGGGCCAGTCAAGACCTTGCAGGTAGGATGCCTTGAGATAGCAGCTAATTAACATCCTAGGGATTTCCTGATATTTTCAGATGCAGTCATGCTGACCTATGCTATTTTGGAAAGAGTTGATTAAGATCCTTGGAGATTTCCAAGAAGCAAATGGTACCCTCTAAGCTGTGTATAAAATCCCAACAACTGTGCCTTCCACAGAGCCTGCAGTCACTAGGACCAGGCCTGGGTTGTTGTACAAACAATTAATAGTTAATAAACCTTTCTTTTCTTGCTAAAACTTTACTCATTCTTTTCTATTATTTTGGTAACTACCCTAAACCATCATTGTGCCACTCTAACACAAATAATCATAGCTCCAAGAAGTGGTCTTGAGATTAATCTTAAAAAGCAAGCCAAGGACAGATAATAAAGGGTCACATAAAGGGTCATGTTAAAGTGTCTTTATACAGGCAGTCCTCTGATGTGCAGAAATTTCATTCACCATTATTTTAAGCAACACTAGTTTCCCATGACACAGTTCAAATTCCAATGACCACAGTATCTTTATTAACTATGAATAGCTGCATAAAGTACACATTTTTGTTAACTCATCAGTCCACAAATTATATAAATAACAGACATGTATCATGATCAGTGACCAATCACATCACTTCTGTCAGTGACTGGTTGGTCACTCACTGCACACAGGTTGTCATTCAGTTCATGGACAGCAAAGCATAGAGTTGTGTTACCTCCTTGTTCTTGTAAAAAAACCACATGACATTTCACAAAAATGGGTAATTTAAAGAAGAAATTGGCCCACAAACAAGAAAGTACAACGAAGGAATTAACAGTGATAATACTAGAAGTGAAATTCAAATCAAATGTAAATGAATTAAGAAGAAATTGCTAACTGTGGGAATAACGCCAATGCTGCTGTTTGCCAGACTCTAGATACGCAGCCTGAAGAATTTAGTGAAGGGAACTTATCAACATCAATGAGGAAAGTGGTTGTGACAAAAAGGATAAAGATGTCCCTGAGGAAGTGACACCAGCCAAAATTTTCACATTAAAGGAATTCTAGGAGATTTCATATCAGATAAAACACTGAAAGCTGATCCATACTTGGATTTCTTTTTTTTTTTTTTGAGGCAGAGCCTCAAGCTATTGCCCTGGATAGAGTCCTGTGCCATCACAGCTCACAGCAACCTCCAACTCCTGGGCTCAAGCGAGTCTCCTGCCTTCACCTCCCAAGTAGGTGGGACTACAGGTGCTCGTCACAACGCCCGGCCATCCTTTGGTTGCAGCCGTCAATGTTGTTTGGTGGGCCCGGGCTGGATTCGAACCCGCCAGCTCAGGTGTACGTGGCTGGCGCCTTAGCCCGTTAAGCCACAGGCGCCGAGCCGCTGTGCCAAACTAAGAAGATGGAAATTCACGTAGGTACAGAAAATGTACTCCATATCCTGTATTGTACGATGAGAAGATCAAGATCACTTTGCAGTTTTTACTTACATTTTTACCTTTCCATACTACAGACAAAGCAGGGACTGCCTTGCATTATCTTACAAGAAAGTAAGTTAAGTGCACTGTAGAGATCTAATGATTTGTAGACTCAGTGGAACTACTTCTGCAAAATGTCCTTTCTTCCTACCCACCGCGAAGTTAAAAAGGGAACAAGAACTGTACCTCCTTACAGATTCTATCTCCTTCACTCAAAACTAGATTAAGAATGAACATAAAACCCCAAATGAACCAATCACAGCATCCTCTTCCCCGACAACTACATAAGGCAAAGGGGGAGCGGTCGACTGCAGAAGGAACGTCTTGCAGACGACAAACCTCAGAATAATTACGGAGAAAAGTTCTCAACTACCCACTACATCTCTAAATGAGAGAAATCTACAAGTTTCTTTCCGGGGCAGAACCTTCCAATTTCAAATGCCAATAGAATTTAACAATTTTATCCTTTCAGACTATTCCAGGTTTTCCTACCGGGGGTGAGGGGAGAAGGAAAGAGAGAACAAAACGCTCGTGCCGGAGTGAGAATTTGCCTAAAATTGCGGTTGCGACCGGCCCTTAACCCAGCCCTCCCGTCAGCTGACTGCACTGCCCGCGCGGCCTCGCGGTGAGGCTGACGCCCCGGCTTCTCTGTTTCGGAAAACATCCGCCAAGAACCCTTTTCGAGAAATGGTGAAAAGAAGGTAGGAACCGGTGCGGGCCTCCCCTGAGACAGAGCCTCGGGAAAACGCCACTTCCCCTCCCACCGACCGCAGCACCCGGCGCCCCCACCTCAGGCTCCTCCACACTGAGGCCCCCAGGCCCCCCAGGCTCCACCCCTCCAGGGAGCCCTCCCCCTAACCCTAGAGACCCCCCTAACCTCCCCCAGGTACCCCCCATCAGGTCCTCCTCCCCCTTCCGCTGCAGGTCCCCTTCCTCCGCAGGCTCCCGCCCCGCCCCGCCGAGGCCACACCCAACCCCAAACTCGCGTCCGCGCAGCCCAGGAAGGACCTCTACACAGCTTCGGAAACGCCGCCACCGCCTTACGCGGCGGCCTCACCTGTGGAAAAGCAGGGAGGCGGCGCTGAGGCCAAGCAGCAGGAAGCAGAACAGCGGGTACTGGCGGCAGAGCTCGCGCCCCGCGTCCAGCCGCAGCCGCTGCCTCAACCTCTCGCCCACCTCCCGCGCCCGGGGCAGCATTTCCGTCCGCGCGGCGAGCGGTCGGGGATACCCCACCGACCTGCCGCGTCCGTGCCCCGCTGGCCCCACCGCGCGTGCGCAGCTCCGCCTCGGCCGGAAGTAAGCCGGCAGCCACCCCCAGTGAGGGCGGCTCGCAGTCCACGCCGCGCCCCTGGCCTTTCCCCGAACACGGAGGACGGCCTTGGCGCCGGGCAATCGCCTGCATCTTGGAGGACAAGGAGACAACCGTGCCCGAGCGCAGCCGGAGGCCCGGAATACGCGGGGCGTGCAGAGGGCGACCTGCACTGCCCTCTCCGCGCGCTCTCTAGGGGGCGGGCCTGGCCTCTCCGTGACACGCGGGCGAGGGGAGGACGCGCGCAGGGCCCTCGATTTCCTGGGGCGGGTGGAGGTCGCGGACGCAGCCCCGGAGTCCTCGGTCCGTGGAGTTCAATCCTGCGAGGCGGAGATCGGGTGACGGCTCCCCGAAGCCTGACCAAGTGCAGGGGTTTGCACGAGGCAGCTTGGGTTAAAGTTGTTTTTGTAAGACTTCTTGGGCTTCCCCTTTACTAATTCTTAACATTTCTAAAATTTATTATTTTATTGAGACAGAGTCTCACTGTCACCCTCCACAGAGTGGCGTGGCATCACAGCAACCTCAGACTCTTGGGTTCAAGCGATTCTCTTGCTTCAGCCTCACAAGTAGCAAGGACTACAGACACCCGCCACAACTCCTGGCTTTTTTTTTTTTTTGTATAGCAGGCCTGAGTCGGGTTCGAACCCACCAGCCCCGGAACATGTGGCCGGCGCCCTAGCCATTGAGCCACAAATTTTAATTTCTATATTCTCTGCCTCTCTGAGATATGCAGGAAGACGTTGTAATTGCTAAAGTTGTAGGCGGCGCGGTAGCACTTTGATTTAACCTTCACACGTTCACCAGTACTCTAGTTTGCGAGACAGAACTTAATCAGCATCATGCAGCTAACGAAGCCCGGATTCTACGTGGTCTTAACTCCAGAGCTGTGCTCACGCGGCCAAGTCTTTCTCCCTACGCGGTTACGTTCTAAAGTGGGAACACTGACTACCTTCAAACGGTGTAATAGGTTTCATGGACCCTTTCCCTTGCTGTCCTGAAATCACATATCATTTTTAATGATTCCTATCTTCCTTTATTAGAATGCACTATCCTTTATTCCACTTTTAGGGATGGGGTCTCGCTGTCGCCCAGGCTGGAGTGCAGTGGCGTGATCCATAGCTATCTGCAGCCTCAAACTCCTGGGCTTGGCAATGCTACTCCCTCGCCCTCCAAAGTAGCTGGAACAACAGGGGTGCACAACCTGCCCAGTTAATTTTCTAATTTTTTGTAGACATAGATTTTGCAAAATTGCCCAGCCTCGTCTCAAACCCCTGGCCTGAAGCGATCCTCCTCCCTTAGCCTCACAAATTTAAGACATTACAAGTTTTAAACACTGCACAGGAGCTTCCGTTATTCCATTATTGCTCATCATTACTGCACTGATGCTATGATTATTACCATCCTTGACCATAAATCTATGCAGCCCATTTCTAATTATTTCTTTAGGATCAACTCAAGTTAACTGGGTCAAAGGGCAAGAATATTAACATTCTGGATACATACTGACAAATTTGTTGAATTGTTATACCAGTTCCACATTGGTATGTGAAAATGAACATCACAGATCCTCACCATTAGGTATTACCGTTTAATATCACAAATATACTCACTGTTCCATTTGTGATTAAACCACTTAAGATACTAAGTGCAAAAATCATTGGAAAGCTTAGCACTTTTTAAAAATGTTTTGAGGTACTTATTAAACAGTTATTTCACTTTTGCATTAAGCATCTTTGAATTATCTGTTAACATGCTAAGACTATACTGAAGTATAAAAGGTACATATTGAATTGATCTACATGAATCAAGTGCCTTCTGTGGACTTAAGTGCTTTATACTTTCCTAAGTTACTTTATTAACTTTGGGTGGTAAGTTATGTTGCCTCTCTTTTATTCTGTTTTAACTTGCTTCCTTAAAGGCTTATTCTGAAAGTACTGTTCAACTTTTCACCAAGACCCACTATATTTTATAGACAAAATATTTTCAGTTCTGTTCAAATTAGACATCTTCACATCCAATTGTAAAACTTCTCATTATGAATTTTTTTTTTTTTTCTGAGACAGAGTTTCATTATGTCACCCTCCATAGAGTGCCATAGCATCACATCTCACAACAACCTCCAACTCTTGGTTGGGCTTAAGTGATTCTCTTGTCTCAGCCTCCCAAGTAGCTGGGACTACAGGCGCCTGCCACAATGCTCGGTAGTTTTTTGGTTGTAGTTGTAGTTGGGCAGACCGGGCTGGATTCAAACCCACCAGCTCAGGGCTATGTGGCTGGCACCCTAGCCGCTGAGCTACAAATCATTATGATTTTCTTAGCAGAGGCAATTACAGTAAGCTAACTAGAAAACAGATAATTTAAATTTCCATATTGCTCATAATCAGAAGAGGAAAAACAGTGATAAATTTTTGCCATAAGAAATTTTTTTAAAATCCACACCTATAGCCGGGCATTGTGGCACCTGTAGTCCCAGCTACTCAGGAGGCTGAGGCCAGAGAATCACCTAAGCCCAAGACTTGGAGGTTGCTGTGAGCTGTGACACCACAGCACACTACCGAGGGTGACAAAATGAGACTCTTTATAATTTAAAAAAAAAAATCCACACCTAAAGCAAAAAAGACTTAAATTTCTCTTACTCCAGACCTCATCTAAGGAAATAAAATGACCTGTATTTTCATCAAATATTCTCCCTTTAGTTTTGTTTTCACTTTTGCAATGACATACAGAGCTTGAAAATTTTTTCCCAACCTTGTGATTAGATTTTAAGCTTCCTAAAGAGCACTATGGGATTTCACTATCACAATCCTGGTACTACACCCAGCTCCACCTCATTGAGCAAGGTTAACTTGATCTCACTTCTGCCCCAACCCTAAAAAACAGAGCTACTTTCTTCTTGAAGTTTTAGGGAAATAGTAAGTTGGGTGGGAAGTGTCTCTTAAATATCTTTGTACATTTTAAATATCTTTGTGCAATACTTAATATACACTTTTTTCCAAGTTTGATTGACTTATGGAAAGAAAAACAGCTAAACCAATTAGAATGTATTTGTATTATGATAATCAAAAATGAAAATAACATGAAATCAAAGCTATAAAAAATACCTTACAGGAAACTGAGGCCTGGAGAGGTTTATTGCCTACTCTAAGTTCTAGACCTGCACTGCCCAATGCAATAGACACTAGCCATGTGTGGCTTACTGAGCACTTGAAATATTACTCATTTGAATAGATATGCTATAAATAGACATGATACCTAAAATACACACAGATTTCAAAGACTTAGCATGAAAACTATCAATTTTAAAAAGTAGATTACATATTATTTTGGAAATAATGGGCTAAAAATACTTTTATCTATTTATAATATAATGTGGCTAGAAAATTTGAAATTACAAACGTGGCATTATATTTCTACTATACAACACTGTCTAGATCAGCAGTTCTCAACCTGTGGGTCACGACAGCAGGGCTGCAGCATTAGAAAGGCTGAGAACCATTAAAGGGCTACAGCATTAGGAAGGTTGAGAACCACTGGTCTAGATGGTAGCTGTGGACAACCAGTACGCTTAAATGTGTAAATTTTTGATAAGTGCTACAATTATCATAGGGATACATTTACCTATAAATGTAACAATAATTGATATTGCTTCCATCTAAAGGGTTCATAGACATCAAACCGCAGTCCAATAATATGTCCATTATTTTAATGAATATTTATTGAACAGCAAATGTAAGGCACTGTGCTAGATGTGATGGCAGATTAACAATGAATTCAGGTGTATTTTTTCCTGACCTCCAAAGGCTTACAATCTAGTGAAGGAGACAAGTCACACATAGAAAAAAATGTATAACAGGGTGGATTTATATATAAAGACTAATAGTGTTTTATGTTTTTTGTTTTTAATGACAGTTAATGGAAAAGGGGAAACTTTGAACTGTTAGGATCTGAAAAGACCTGTGAGAAAACAGTTTGAGCAAACAGGACTCGTTTCTGCTTTCACTTAATTTTCAAAAGTCACACAGCACCAGGCAAATACTTCCACTTAATGTCATTCTCCCCACCCTACCAGCAAACTGTTTTTTATGTTGGTACAGGAATTTTGCAAGGTAATGTTGAATACCTGAATCCCAATATTTAGGTCTACTTAACTCTGATGACCCTGAATGTAAACCACATTTCAACATGTTGAGGGCCATGACGAGTGGGAGGGGTTTGGGGGGGGTGGCGGGTGTATGAGACAGAGAATAGATACACTACCCTGGAAACCATTTTAGTCCCTCCCTCCCTCTCATGTATGCTTCCTGTAACTTGGAGCTCTCCTCTTGATAGGATAAGCATTTTCAGAGTCCTCATCCCCATCCCACCTCAAATAATCATGGTTTATATTTATCTTTTTAGTAGCCCTAATGTTATTTTTACATTTTAATTTGACATTTCATAATACCTTCTGTTTCCCACAGTCTATCACTATTTTTCAACCTCTGGATACACTGCCTGTTAGAGAGACCCTGACATTTAAAATCCAGTTATTATTTTCACATTTACCCCTCTTATTTTTATGGCCATGAGGTAAAACCTCTGATCAGAAGATAAGTACAGCTTTGTAGAACCAGCAGCTCAACTCCAGATACTCCCTGGGTAAAAGTTATAACCAAAAAATTCTGGGTAGTCTCATTATCTTAGCACCAAAAAAATTAAGCATTTCATATTATCTTATTTCTAAGTTATGATGGAATAGCCATCCCTTTTAAAACTTAACGGTCATGGAAATAGAATTGGTCATAACTTTAGAAAATGTAAATGAATTTATTAACTGCTTGGAAAATATACTTGATAAATATTAAAGTTTGAAGAAGGCACTTAAAATCTACCAGACCATTATCTTGTATAGGATGGCCAATGCTTTTCTCTACATTTTAAGTTACTCTTTAAATAATTACTCTTATTTCTTAGGTTAACTAGAGACAATGGCTTTCTTTCATATAAATGTTATATCACTTTTGATAGTTTTCAGATAGCTTTCAAATGACTTCAGTGACTTTAGAAAACATCTTAGAAGGGCTTTGCGATCCTTACTTTTCAATAGCTATTTCCTAAAACATGAAAATTCAAGCATTTAACATGTTACTATGAACTACCATGCTTAGTTTAGAATTTTGAAAATTGCTAATATTGTGACTTCAATTCTAATACTACCATTAGAAATATTACTAAAAGAAACTTCCCATTTTGGTAAGTGATTCTGGAAAATAAACTCAATGCACTCTATCTAATTAGAAATCTCGAATAACTTTGGAAATTTTCATTGAAAAATTTCCCCTATTTATTCAAAGACAGTTGCCATTTATTTATTTATTTTAGACAGTCTCTGTTACCCTGGGTAGAGTGCTATGGTGTCACAGCTCACAATAACCTCAAACTCCTAGGCTCACAGTGGTCCTCCTACCTCACCCTTCCAAGTAGCTGGGACTATAGGTGCTCACCACACCATCCGGCTAGATTTTCTAATTGTAATAGAGACAGATGGAGTTCCTTGTTGCTCAGACTGGTCTTGAACTCAGGGATCTCCCTGCCTCTGCCTCCCAGAATTACAGGCAGAAAAAGCATAGAAATATCAAGACGTTCAAATGGTGCCAGATGTTTTAAAACTATATGGTTTTACTCCTAACGCTGCCTTTAAATAGAGATTGATAAATTTTACTTTATGACCTATATAGCTAAATTACAAACCTACAGGTCAAATAATACAAGAAAATCAAGCTTATACCCTTACTTATCCCCAGAAGCAAAGCCAGGACTTTCATCTTGATGATTCTCCAAAGTGTATATGTATTCCTTAAGAATATGATGTTGATAGTGTTAATGGCAAGGAAATTTTACTTATTGTGGTTGAAGATTTTTGCTTGAGGGGCTGGTTTGGGGTAAGGCATAACTAACTCCAAGATACCAGAAATGCTGAGGTGAGCCAAAGAAACTTAAGGGAAGTGGTTGGTTTAAAGACAATAATTAATGGAAGATAAGGGTAAAAGGATGAGTGGGCACCAAATTATGAAACTTTAAATTATGTAAGTACATTCATTGCATTTTATTTCTTTTGGACAGTGCTGTTGTAGACTCTAGAGCTAGATATGGAGAACAAGTAAAATTATCTGCTACTTAAAATTTTGGTCTTTAGGGCGGCGCCTGTGGCTCAGCGAGTAAGGCGCTGACCCCATATACCGAGGGCTGCAGGTTCAAAACCGGCCCGGCCGAGCTGCATCAAAAATTAGCCGGGCGCTGTCGCGGGCGCCTGTAGTCCCAGCTACTTGGGAGGCTGAGGCAAGAGAACCGCTTAAGCCCAAGAGCTGGAGGTTGCTGTGAGCTGTGACTCCACAGTACTCTACCAAGGGCAGAGTGAGACTCTGTCTCCACCAAAAAAAAAAAAAAAAATTGGTCTTTAGAAACCACTTATTTGAAAATAAGGAGTTTAGCCAGATCTGAACTTCCTAAACTCAGTATTCAGAAGGTTGAAACAGGAAGATGGCTTGAGCCCAAGAGTTTGTGGTTACTGTGAGCTATGAAACCACAGAACTCTAGCAAGGGGGACAAAGTAAGACTTTGTCTCAAAAAAAAAAAGAAAAAGAAAGAAAAACTAGAGGGACAACTGCTAACAGAGAAAAGCACTCTGATGTGTGACACCTAAATGCAGAAAACAAAAATCAAGCATGCCAGACATTTCAGCAGGAGTCTGCAAAGAAGTGACATTAGGCTATCATATAGGTGAATTCAAGGAGACAAATACGGACAGGAGAAGAGCAATAAAGACAGGTAAGAATGCAGTAGTCAGAGACTAGAGAACTAGCAAAGTGCCAAGGAGACAAACACGGACAGAAGAGAAATAAAGACAGGTAAGAATGCAGTAGTCAGAGGTTAGAGAACCAGCAAAGTGCCAAGGAGACTTTTCAAGATGACAGTCAATGTAATAAATGCCACAGAGGCTAAAACTTTGAAAAATATCTCATTTTCATGTAAGGACACTGCTATCCTGTGAATACCTCCTGTAAATAGAGGGGAAAGGAAAACCCACTTAAAAGGGGCCTCATTCCAAAACCACAAGCTCACTAGAAAAGGTGCAATCAAATGCTTTATACTTAGAATCAGGTAAAGTTTCAACCTAAAGACATTTGGGAGGGGGCGCAGAGACAGAAATCACTGGTACTTAGGAAAACACTCAGGCTATAATGAATTATATGCTGACCCTGTATTTTGGAGAACAATTATGAACAACACATAAAATTTAAGAAGTTACTTTAACAGGTAAGACTGCCTTGTATTCCCAGCAGGTTAATAAAGTCACATGACACTAAAGGAGAACTGACTAGAACTTTAAAACCAAGACTTGGAATAAATAAGCACTTGTTCCAAAAACTCTACAAGGTAGTTACCACCACAAAAGTAGATCCATTCAGGTTGACTCTCACCTAGTACAGTACCACAGTAATTTAAGGAATTTGGGAATAACTTGAAATAATGCTTTGAGGACTATCTAATGAGGGCTTGCTTTCTTCTTCAAAATATAAAGTTCTCCAGTATTAGCTTAACTGTAAGAGAAATAATTCAACATACTGTCTTTCTCTCCAAATAACTATCACAGAAACCAAAAATCCTCCAGGCAGAATATTACTAAAAGCACAAACCATATGTCATAACATGTAGAGAGCTAGAAAAATACCAGGATGTCAATCTTTTATAAGTGAAGAAACTCAGGCCCAGAGAAGTTAAATACATATTAGGTTATTAAGTAAAAAATGTCTGATATCCTTAAGTGCTAAGCTTGAAAGTTGTTCTCGAATTTCACCTTTCACTTTGACACTTATTGGTATTTATTATTGTAAAGGTTCATCCTCAGTCAAATTCATGTTTTGGCTAATCATCTTTGAAATTTTTTTTTTACAGCTATTTTTGTGAAACTATGGATAAGACAAAAATTTGTGTTATTTTGAGTATGAGTTGTCATTAAACAAATACAGCACAGCTAGCTTCAAATATCAAAAAGTGTTTGGGAAAGATGTGGCTAATAAAGTTTGAGAAGTTCGTTCTGGTGACTTTAATCTTGAAAATGAGCCACATGGGTGACCTGGTGGATAATGATGAGCTGAAAGCTGTAGTGAAAGGAAATCCATCTCACTCTGCTGAATTGGCAGCAAGGCTTGATGTTACTATTCCCAGTAGTGAGCCATTTGAAACAAACTGGCCAGGTAAAGAAGCTGGATAGATGGGTTCCAAATGAATTATGAGTATCAGAAAAGAAATACTATTGAAGCTTGCCTTTTTTTGCCTTCATGATATAAAGATGAACTATTTCTACACTGCATTTATTCCATGTGATGAAAAATGAATTTTTGACAATTACAAGCGTTTGGTATAATGGTTAGATAATGAGGAAGTGCTGAAACAGTTCAAAACTGAATATTCTTCAAAAAAGAAGCTAATAGGTGGCAGCGCCTGTGGCTCAGAGGAGTAGGGCACCAGCCCCATAAGCCGGAGGTGACGAGTTCAAACCCATCCCCGCCAAAAAACTCAGAGGCTCGGCGCCTGTGGCTCAAGCTGCTAAGGCACCAGCCACATACACCTGAGCTGGCGGGCTCGAATCCAGCCTGGGCCTGCCAAACAACGACGGCTGCAACCAAAAAAAAAAAAAAAAAGCTGGGCTTTGTGGCAGGCGCCTGTAGTCCCAGCTACTTGGGAGGCGGCGGCAGGAGACTCGTTTGAGCCTAGGAATTGGAGGTTGCTGTGAGCCATGATGCCACAGCATTCCACCCAGATCGCCAGCTTGAGGCTCTGTCTCAAAAAAAAAAAAGCTAATAGTGTCTGTCTGGTGGTCCAGCGCTAGTATTACACACTACAGCTTCATGAAGCATGGTCAATGGATCACAGTGAATGTCTACTACAACCAGGTGGATGACATGATGAAGATGCTTGTGATTAAGCAGCTGAAATTGGTCAACAGGACAGGCTGATCTTCTTTCAAGACAATGCTCAACACACAACGCTGCTCATACTACAGAGAGTGGACTTGGACACTCCCTGTCATCCATTGTAGTCACCAAACCTTGCTCCAACTGGTACTTCCTCCAGGCTTTGGACCACTTGATGCAAGAAAAAATATTCAAATCTCAAAAAGCTATGGGAAACACCTCTGGTGGTTTCATTTGCCACCCACACTCCAGGATGCTTCATTGCTGGCTACACAAAACTGTCAGTAGTTTAAGGCACATACTTAGATCTATTATGCTGCTTGAGATAGAATAAGCTATTGATTGGAAATCAGATATTTCATATTTAATGACCTAATATGTTTGTATAATTCCTTCCATGAAATTCCTCAATGACTTAAGAAAAAAAAAATTTTTTTTTTTTTTGACAGAGCCTCAAGCTGTCACCCTGGATAGAGTGCTGTGGCATCACAGCTCACAGCAACCTCCAATTCCTGGGCTCAAGCGAGTCTCTTGCCTCCGCCTCCCAAGCAGTTGGGACTACAGGCGCCCGCCACAAAGCCCAGCCATTTTTTGGTTGCAGCCGTCAACATTGTTTGGTGGGCCCGAGCTGGATTTGAACGCGCCACCTCAGGTGTACCTTGTACGTGGCTGGCGCCTTAGCCTGTTGAGCCACAGGCACCGAGCCAAGAAAAAATATTTGTAGTTTTTCACCTTTCTGTTTTTCACAAAAAAAAAAGGGAATTTTCCCAGCCTGAGCAAAATTGAGACCTCATCTCTGTATCTAGCTAGATGAGGTGGTGGGTGCCTGTGGTCCCAGCTACTTGGATAACTAAGGGAAGATTATTCTCTTGAGCCTAGGAGTTTGAGGCTACCATGAGCTGTGACACCACTGCACTCTACCAAGGGTACTAGACAAAGATGACTCAGTTTCCTGGCTGGGTGTATACATTTGTGTACATATGTATACACACACAGTATGTGTGGCCTGCCAAATACCATTACCATTAAAAACTTAGCCAAGGCTCGGCGCTTGTAGCTCAGCAGCTAGGGCGCCAGCCACATGCAGTGGGGCTGGCAGGTTCCAACCCAGCATGGGCCTGCCAACAATGACAACTACAATTAAAAAAATAGCCAGGCAATGTTGCAGGTGCTTGTAATCCCAGCTCCTTAGAGGCTGAGGCAAGAGAATCGCATAAGCCCAAGAGTTTGAGGTTGCTGTGACCTGTGACGCCACAGCACTCTACCGAGGGCAACATAATGAGACCGTCTCAAAAAAATAAAAACTTAGCCAAGATTTTTGGTACCAAAAACTGTGAAAGTCAGTTTCCCTCTTGACAAGCAATTAATATTTACTATCATAAAACCTCATTAAAAATTGTTTTAATATCTGGAAGAGATCCACAACAGCCCAGATGGCCCAAGAAGTTTTGATGTATATTTACATAGAAAAATTGAGGATTTAGACTCCTCTAATCGGTAAAGATTGCTGATGACAAAAAAGTATAAAATAATGTAATCCATAGTAGATTAGTAAAGGGCTCTCATCAGATCTCAGAACATCAATTCTGAAAGGTATGTTTGAGAGTTCCCTACCACAGGAAAGGATGAAGTCTCCTTACCTGGTTAAAAAAAAAAAAAAAAAAAAAGACCAAGACATGAATGAAGATCAGCTTTCAAATGTAAATGGAAAAACCCAAAAACTCAATAGTTTTGTTTTGATATCAAGTTTTGTTTTTTGTTTTGTTGCAACAGTCTCACTTTGTTGCCCTGGGTTAGTGCAACATAGCTCATTGCAATCTCCAACTCTTGGGCTCAAGAGATCCTCTTGCCTCCGTCTCCTGTGTAGCTGGGACTACAAAAGCCTGCCATGACACGTGGGTATTTTTTTAGAGATAAAGGTCTCAGTTCTTGCTTAGACTTGTCTTGAACTACTGAGCTCAAGCAATCCAACTGCCTTGGATTTCCAGAGCGCTGAGATTACAGGCGTGAGCCACTGAGCCAACCCAATTTCTTTTTAAACATTTTGAAATCATATGCTTGACATTCTCTGAATCTGTTGTACTATTCCCAAAGAGGCCTTTCAAAATTATCTGCTTTGCCCAATGAAGAGTGTCACTAAATTTGCATGCTTAGCCACCAAATGCCCTCTTTGTACTCACTAGCACTCTGGATGCTGTTCTCTTCCAAGGCAGACTTATTCAGACTTTTCCTAGATGATTTCATTTATTTATATATTTTTTGGTGACAGTCTCACTTTGTCACCCACGGTAGAATGCCATGGCATCATAGCTCACACCAACCTCAAACTCCTGGGCTCAAACCATTCTCTTGCCTCACCCTCACAAGTAGCTGGGACTACAGGCACCCACCACAACGCCCAGCTATTTTTAGACAGGGTCTCAGGATCTTGCTCTTACTCAGGCTGGTCACAAACCTGTGAGCTCAAGCAATCCACCTGCCTCAGCCTCCCAGAGTGCGAGGATTAATAGACCTAGGCCACCCTGCTGGCCTAAATTATTTTAAATAAGCAGTGACATGAAAGTGACACTGAAGACTAAAATAATTTCTAATAAACCCAAAATAATGTACACCCCAATATTACATTTTACTAATATTTCCATTTTAAAATTAGCATCTCTTACACTAAATTGCACAATTTATGTATAAAATATACATATTCCTTCATATACAACAGAGTATCAATATGAGGGGACACTGGAAAAAAAGAGGCTCATGTTAATTTTGCACTCACAAGGCTACACAGAATAGGAGCTATTTTCCATGGGAGGGATAAAATGAAAAAAGGCAAGAACTCCTGGTTCATAGGAGTCGAAGTCAAAAGAAATTTATGTGACTGATGGTTGAAAAACTGCTTTTAGGGTCCAGCCCCCTCCTCAAAGTGGGAGGAGTCAGAACCCCAGCAATTGGGCAATCTTCTGGCACTAAAGAGGGTGCCCTCTCCTACCTGCTCCCAAGAAAGCTGGAAGGAAAAGCCTGTTGTTTTCTCACACTCATACAACTTACAGGCACCCATTTCAGTAGACAGGCCCAGTAACACCAGATTTCTCAAGGGAAGATAGTACACGTATGAAATAAAAAAAACTGCTGTACTGCTTGCACATGCACAAGTCAACACATGCACTGAAAAGCGAAAAACTTAGCATTTACTACCAAGTGTAAGCAGAGGCAGTGATAGGACAGATGAATAATTAGGTGTTACAAATGCTTTGGTTATCTGGTGTAAGACAATCAGTATATACCTGAAAACAGAAAAGTTAAAGACAGCTAATTAATGGAAAAAGAAATTTAGCATTGAGTGTGCAATGCTCCCAACCTCTTATGGTAAGAAAAATACATTCTTACAAGAGCATTGTAAAAGCTATCCATGTATCAAAAACATTTATGCTCCTTAATATTTTGAAATAAACCCGCTGCCACAAAATTTGGCAATTAAAAAAGAGGTGCAAAAGATAACCACCATCAGAACTGAAGACTTACATGGATTACTACAATAAGTTTAGAGACATACTATGTTATGGTCCATTATTTCACTTCCAAGAAACACAGCTGACAGCATCCTGGTACACTGACCAAGTGCAGATTTCATTCACTACTGTTTGCATGGATTTTATGTTTTATTTTTGTGTATCTTAAAACTTCTGTAATGACCCACATATCTAAGAGTGGAGTAAGAAGTGAGCAGAAAAGACTTTCATATCCTGTGCTATCTGAATGTTTTCCAAATACTGATATTCTTACATTTCTTAAAATGTCAACTAAGGATAAAGTATAAACAGCAAATTTACCTATCACTACTACATGGACAGTGAAAAAATGCCTGAATTCAGAGCCTCTCTTCGCAGGGGACTGAATTTCAACCACCTACCAATTAGTAGTTAAATATAAGACTACTCAAATGGATATAACCATTTCTGCTTTAAAATAAAGTAAGCAATATGGATTACTCTTAAAAACAGCTGTTTTCAGCTTAGCACCCATAGCACAGTGGTTATGGTGCCAGCCACATGTTGGGTTCAAGCCCTGCCCAGGCAGGCTAAACAATGACAACTGCAACAAGAAAATAGCCAGGCATTGTGGTGAGTGCCTGTAGTCCCAGTTACTTGGGAGGCTAAGGCAAGATAATCACTTAAGCCCAAGAGTTTGAGGTTGCCGTGAGCTGTGATGCTACTGCACTCAACTGAGGGTGACATAGTGAGACTGTCTAAATATTTTTTCTTTTTTTTTTTTAATCAGCTTTATTTTAGCAGGCCTTGGCTGGGCCCAAGCTTGACAGCCTCGGTGTATGTGGCCAGTGCCCTACCCATTGAGCTACAAGTGCTGTCTGAAGAATATTTTCTAAACGTTTGTCTAACATCATTCAGATTACCCTGCCCTTACAGGGCTTCCATTCTAAAAGGCAGCAATAGAATTATATAGAACAGCGGTTCTCAACCTGTGGGTTGCTATTCTTTTGGGGTTGAACTACAACCTGCATATTGGATATTTACACTACGATTCATAACAGTAGCAAAATTAGTTATAAAGTCGCAATGAAAATAATTTAATGGTTGCAGGTCACCCCAACATGAGGAACTGTGAGAACCACTGTATATAGAAGTTAACAATAAAATGTAGTAGTAAGAGGAATAAGGAAAGGAAAAACCTGAGTACCTACAGTAGCTGCTGGCTCTGCCCTATGTTGCTAAAAATGCTAAGTGGGTCTTTAAGAAATCAAGAGATCAACTATGATCTGTTAGGTAATTTCAGAATAAGGGCCTTCTCATTTTAGTTGTATGTATAAGTGAACATGAGGTGAAGCAGTGTGCCTAAAAGGAAACACGCTAGTCTTTAATGACGCAGAGGGAGTCTTAAGAAGTCAGTTGTGCAGATTCATGTGAACTTTTACTACTTCAAGAAAAAAGCAAAGTATGAACTAAATTTGCTGAAACTACACACTATAGAACAGAAATAAAAAATGCATTCTAATTTTTATGGATGACTTAATGTATAGCTCATTTTTTGTTTTCCTCTAAGCACATTCCAAATAGTAACTGGAAAACAAATTCTGTACATGTTCTTTTCTAACTTTTCATGACATGTTTAAACAAGTTGAAACAATTTTAAAAGTCCAATTCCTGAGTCTTCCAATTAAAGCAACCAATTAATGTAAATACTAATATACTGAAGATAGTCTCTTAAATATGAAATCATAAATGTTTCTTTTGTTATGTGGAGACACATGTAGCTTCAGCAATTTTTGTTCACACGATGCAGTACTTGTCACAGATTTCACCTTCTTTAAAGTGAAAACCACTAAATGAGTCGCTGACTGGGACTGTGTCCCAGTACTCTGACTTACCAGGTAAAATCTATAAAACTCTTTTCCATAGATTTTATATTATTGTTAACAAGCCCTGGCCCAACTCTTTAATGTGTGGTATAAAGCATTCTATGTTGTGAAATTACTTGGTCCATCCAAATAAATCCTTTGCCCTTTGCCCTCAAAAACCAAAATCTGGCTGTAGTTCACAAATGATGTAAGAAGCCAACTCCCTTAGGTATGCTCAAATTCCCTCCAAAGCAAGTTGAAATTGTCACAAGAATCTCCAGTTCAGAACATAGCTGGAAAGCCTAAAAAAGGCAAGAAATGACAATTCATAACATTACAGATAAGTGTAACACTCTTCAGATCAGAACTTGTATAAACCCCTTTACAGACAGGAAATCAGATAGTTACCAAGCTTCTATTACTCTAAAATGGCCTTATCTTGACACTTCAAGGGTCACTGCTTGCATCGGAAGCACACTTTAGGAAACTGTAACACTGGGCCTTATGAGGCCCTTCTCCCACATCCAAAAGAAGTCTTAATCAAACTTCCCAAATAGAAGTGAAGTCCACACTAAGTGATCTAAATGTAGTCTTCTCATCAAATGGTAAAAACTGCTAACGTCACTCCCTCCCTCCAAGAAATCCTAGGGCTATATGAACTAAAGCAGCAAAAGTATTGTAGTCCCCCATTCTTTGCAAATTACCACTAACTTCACCAAATCCAATGGCATGTGTGTGACCACAGAGTATTTCCACCAACAATGAAGACCAACCCAATACATTTATTCTATACATCTTCGTCATGTGATTGCAACTAGGGATATCAAATTAGGGGATTTTTTTTTACCATTGGCTAGTTACTTTGAATGTATGGATAATCAAAGGACACTAGATCTCTACAGATCCCAAGTATCTATTTAGAAGCTGTTAAGTGAAAAATGAGGAAATGGAGGACACCCACAATAACTCTTGGACTCTTGGAGACCCTAAGACATGCTACAAAAATAGGTCTTTATTCTTAGGAAAATATAGTCAGAGCTAGCTTCCTTATGCTATACATAAAATCTTAACATCAGAGGCAGTACAGATAGTACAGAGAGTTTTTGAACTGATCTCCAAACAAGCACAAACCCACTACGTTGAAAAGAACAGGTAATTTGAGGTTTTTGGCAAAAGACAGTACTTCACACATCTAATCCAAATCAAAGAGCCTGCAGACAGTTTTCTGTGAGATGAAAGGAATGAAATAAATATAAATTCTATGGATAAATAAATGTAAAAGACAATTTAAATAAGCTAACTAATATTTTTTTAAATAAAAATACTAGTCAGGTACAAGCTTTTGTTTCTCAGTGCCAGACTCCTAAATGTTTACCAGACTACTGTTAATATCATTAAAAACCTAATCTTTGACCCAGAGTGTTAGTAATAATACTGATTTGAATCTGCACAAGATTGACTTTCCAACTGAATTCTTTCTGGTCCTGAAAAATATTTTAGGTATATTACTGAAGGCAGACTGTGGTACAAATAGAATTTATGTCTTAAGTACTTTTAAAAACTGACAGACCCCAAAAGTCCATCTACTAATTTTACCCAGTTAAAAAACGTCTATGAGCACTGGTTCATAATTAGCTTAAGAAAAGTAGTGGCATGCCCTGCTGAGTGGTATAGTAACTGAGTACACCATCAAACACCAGCCCACTAGTCTGTTCCTTAGCTTTTTATTCATTAGCTATATACCCACCAACTGAATTCCTCTCATACAATGTAAGTTTTATGCTATACATAATTAGGGAGAAATCTAATTGACGGTGGGTATTCTTGAAATTTTAGAAACCTGAGCAATCTTTTTCTCTAGATAGTGCCTCTCTCCTAAATGCATGAAGCCCTTCTACTTTTCAAAGTTTCTCCCCTTGAAATACCCACTACATATCAGACTGTCAGAGCATGGTAATCTTTTGCTGTTTCTGATCAACAGTGACTTTTTTGCTTAATAGTCAAAAAAGCTGTCTTGAATGTATTGCTGAAGGTTCATTCTACTATTCAAAAACTTTTTTCAAATATCTAATATACAAGTGAATACCTCAAATCTCCCCATCAACGCATTTCTATGCTCTTCCTATTTTACAGAGAAAATGTTTATATTTTCAATCAGATTTGTAATAATTGGTAGAAAAGTTTCTCATGATGCTACAAACTGCAATCATGAGTGTGCAACAGCCTTTTTTTTGTGCTCAATTTTCTCTTCATTTTTAACGTCTGATTTAGTTGCAATGGCTGAAAAAAGCATGCTTAGGAGAATATTCCTATAACACAATTTTCTCACAAAGCAATTAACTTTCTCAAACTGATAAACTAAATTTATGATCACTTTTGATTGCCAAGTAGTCTGCAGAAACAAAATCTTGCGTCTGGTTTTGGTTAGGTAACTTAAGTTTTCTTTTTAACAATCAGAATGCTTTAAAGATACATTTTTTTTTTTTTTTTACCCCAAGGAAGGGACTTGACTCTTGGATTTAAGACCCTTTTCCTTGACAATATATACAAAATTTCTTTTACTTATCATCTGTCCATTCTTTGAAGCTGTCAAAGCCAAGAACCCATAAACAAATCACAATTAGCAGTAACCTACATTAGTTAACATTCCCCCTTTTACATGTTGACATTTTTACTAAAGGATTAGTTATTTTTGCATTTCCATTTCTCATATCCCATGACATTCCATATAAATTGCATTATTGCTTTATAGGCCACACAACATTCAAAAGTATGTTTATATGCATTGCCTGTTTTCCTTGATCTTGTAAGTTTGATACTGATTTTACTACAGAAATTTAAGTTTGAAAATACAACAGTATTTCTTCTCAGAACTGAATTGTTCACATCACTAATCACTACATGCATATTTAGCTCTGATTATATTGCTCAAAAACTGCACCCATTATCAGAACAGTGCAAATGATATTTAATTTTAAAAGTAATTATAATGGCTTGAATTCAAAGTTATTCAAATGAACACTGTCAAGTAATTTCACTTGAGTGTGTATATATTTCATCACCACTGTTTACATTACCCTTCTTTTAGTACAACCATCAAATTCTTCACAATTTTTTAAAAATCAGTTTTCCCTCCTAAGTTCCCAGACTAAGAGTGCCAAATAGTCTTGGAAACCCACACCTCCAGACTTTAATATTTTCTTGAGAACACATTTGTGAACTCACAAAAGTGTTCCATCTTCAACTTTGACAATGCAGTCCTTACTTTATATCAAACAAGCCTTTCCTAAAATCCCAACAAATAATTCTGAGAACTTAAAACACCTTGACAGTGTCCCTTAAAAATGGTATGACAGTAAAGTGCCAGTAGGCATGGCAATGACCTCTTAGATGGGATCATTTAACTCCTTGGAACTGGGAAATGCCAGCACCAAGGATTACACTGAGATCCAATTTCACTGAAGGCTACATTTATTTTCCCACTTTCCACAACCTATTATCATGTTAGAATGAAATGTAAATGTTTTGTGTAGCCCTCAAACTTACACTAAGATTAGAGAGATGTACTTTTAAAAAGCACGGGGTAATATATAAAATCAGTGGCAGAAAGTTTCAGTAAGCACCAGGAACTAATTTTTGTCACCCCATACTCATTTGTAGATAAGTTTCAACAACCGGCAAGGCACATTTACAAATATTCCAATGAATACTTAGTGACAAATTTTAAATTACACTCTATGTCCCAGCTATCCCAGTAACTGACATACAACATACTAAAATGATTTATTAAGTAACAAAAAAACCAATTAATGTGAAACATACAGGCTATTGGCAACCACTATTCTAAAATTATGTAAGTACAAATAAACATACTGAAATGTGTGCAATTCTAAGTTTTAAACCAGAAGATTTCTACACTGACACACATTTATATTAATGACACATAAAAAAAATAAAAACTTTATTACAAAAATAAGTTACACTCGCCTCCAGCTTACAGTATAAAACAATTTTATTTGCAGGAATGCAAAATGATTGTTTGCCATGAGCAATTTGAACATATGACATGTCTAATTTTCTTGTTAAATTTGCATTTACTGGGGAACTGGTGTGTATAAAACCTTAATTAAGTATAAGCTCTGATCTTCATCGTGGTGCCTATTGGGTATGTGATATAACTGCAGTATCCCTTTGGGGAAGGGGAGAGGGGATTTCTTTACACCAAGTCCTAATGAAACTGTAATTTCACTTTTGACTTTAAGCTATCAACTCAGGACTTGGCAAAAAATTTTGAGGGTGATTCAATAGAGGATGCTTCACCACTGAACACTCACTGTCATCAAGGTGCTTTAGAAAATTAAAAACATAGCACAAATGATTGTACTCTACAAGTTATCATGACCTGCATAAGAAATGGAAAGCTGATTCACATGTGTACAGTGATCAGCATTAAGAAATGCACTAATGAAACATACCTTTTACCTAAAAAGCTAAACTACAGCCATATACTAATTTCTATGATTTATGAAAAAACTTCAAAATATCCAAATGTCAGGCTTTGCTGTACAACTGTCAGTTTTAGTCTGACTTTTTATAAAGGGACACTGCAGTATTTAGTACAAGTTCGGATGCACTTTTTTTGAACATCTGATGTCTTACAAAAGTAACATCTTGCTAAACTATTTTACATCCAAATAACTACAATATCTGAAGAA
>CAUYON010210399.1:0-7500 GCA_963573935.1 Arctocebus calabarensis | reverse complement strand
TTAAAACTCTTTGTAGGTGGCTCAGCGCCTATGGCTCAACGGGCTAAGGCGCCAGCCACATACACCTGAGCTGGCGGGTTCGAATCCAGCCCCCGGGCCCGCCAAACAACAATGATGGCTGCAACCAAAAAAAAAAAAATGGCCGGGCGTTGTGGCGGGCGCCTGTGGTCCCAGCTACTTGGGAGGCGGAGGCAGAAGACTCGCTTGAGCCCAAGAATTGGAGGTTGCTGTGAGCTGTGATGCCACAGCACTCTACCCAGAGCGACAGCTTGAGGCTCTGTCTCAAAAAAAAAAAGCTCTTTGTAGGCTTTTTTCTTTTATACTATCATTAAACCTATAATGTACATTTTTTTTACTCCCAAAACAAGTATGGATAACTACCATGATCATACTGCAAGAGATCACATAATTCAGTGTGATTCTAGTTTAGAATTGAAGAAATTGAGGCGCAGAACTCGTCAACTTGTCCAACTGCACAAGAAACTGCAGACACTAGACCGTTATCACTTCTTAGATTATGAAATACATCGAAATATGTTGATGCACCCTCCTCTCTCTTTGCATCTCATACAGGGCAACCAAAAGAAAACTAGCCTTAAACAGTGATTATTACTGTTCTTGTATCAAAAATAGCAGTAAACTTAGAAACCAATTACCAACCAATTTTTAAAAAATGCTGATTTCAATTCTTACCCAACTGAAAGTTTCCTTCACTGAGTTAAAACAGATACCCATTTACGGATTCCCTTAAATGTCTGTCCAATGAACCAAACTCATCACATACCTGCTTATTTTCTTTTCTTCATACTGTGTTGTGATTATTTTAACACCCTTCCATTACATGTTCATTTTTTGTTTTTTGTTTTTGAGACAGTCTTTGTCACCCTGGGTAGAGTGCCATAGCATCATAGCTCACAGCAACCTCAAACTCTTGGGCTCAAGAGATTCTCTTGTCTAAGCCTCCCGGAGTAGGTGGACTACAGGCACCTACCACAACACCCGGCTAGTTTTTATAGACACTTGCTCAGGCTGGTCTCAAATCTGTGAGTTAAGGCAATTTAGCTGCCTCTGCCTCCCAGAGTGCTGGGATTACAGACATGAGCCAACTCACCCAGCCATTTCCATTACATTTTCAAAATCTATGTATGGTGCTTGAGATCTATGAGGTGGCAAAGGATTAAGAAGCCTCTTTTTGATACAAAGGAGGCAGAATCTTTCCTAACTACATTTAGTATTTTCTACCTCTTTGAAAAGAAAAAACAAAACAAAAAAACTCTTGCTACTCTTTAACCAAATATTAAGGTATTTGACAGCTAATATTTAAAAACACTTTCAGAAGCACATTCTTTATCAGAAAATACCCTAGATTGATTTTTCATTCATTTAACAAAAGTCTAGTTATTTGTAACTAGAATTGTTTTCACAAATATGTTTAATAGCAAGAGCTCAAATACACATTCCTTCAGATTCTTGATATTCCTCTATGATACAAACTTTTTTTTGCAGTTTTTGGCGGGGGCTGGGTTTGAACCCCGCCACCTTCGGTATATGGGGCCGGCATCCTACTCCTTTGAGCCACAGGCACCACCCCAATACAAACCTTTTAATTCACATAATCTGTAAGAGGTTAAGGTACGTATGTTATTGCATTTGTTTCACAAATTTGAACACAACCCCTTAATTCTCTGGTTAGAATACCAACCATTAAAATGTATACAAAATCTTTTTGTTTAACTGTATCAATTTCGGTTGGCTACAGTGGTTTATGCCTGTAATTGGAGTGTTCTCTGAGAGACCAAGGCAGGTGGATTACTTGAGCTCATAGGTTTGAGACCAGACTGAGGAAGAGTGAGAGCCCCGTCTATAAAAATAGCCAGGTGCTGTAGTAGGCGTCTATGTTCCCAACTACTCAGGAGGCTAAGGCAAGCGAATTGCTTGAGTTCAAGAGTTTGAGGTTGCTGTGAGCTATGACGCCATGGCCTATCAAGAGTGACAAAGCAACACTCTGTTTCCAAAAAAAAAAAAAAAAAGGCTCGGCACCTATAGCTCAAGCAGCTAGGGCTCCAGCCACATACACCAAAGCTGGCGGGTTGGAATATAGCCTGGGCCCGCCAAACAACAATGACAACTACAACAAAAACCAAGCCAGGCATTGTAGCAAGCGCCTGTAGTCCCAGCTACTTGGGAGGCTGAGGCAAGAGAAATCGCTTAAGCCTAAGAGCTGGAGGCTGCTGTGAGTGGTGACGCCACGGCACTCTACCCAGGTCAACAGCTTGAGACCAAAAAAAAAAAAAAAAAAAAAGTAATAATAATTATATAAATTTCACTTACATTTGATTCTTTGCTGCTTGCCTCTGAGCTTTTCTTTCTTTCCTTTTCTGATCTGGTGGCTTAGCAAAAACAATTTCAATATTTTCTCCCTCCAAGTCTTTGCCATTCATTTCCTCCATAGCCTTAAAAAAATTAGATAATGATCAATATAAAAACAGGACTTTCAGAATAATTACGATTCATTTAACATTAAAAAGTCATTTATTACTAATGGTTAAAGGATAATAAAAAGTGACATTGAAATAAGATTATTAGATTTTAAAGATACAGGTCAAGTTTTAATTAGAAGATTGCCTAACTCACTAAACTAAGGCCAGTAAAGGTTAGCTTGAGTGGATTCCATGACCTGAGTATTCCTCCAATTTTTAAACTATTCTGATCCTGGGATGACTAAAAACTGTTAGTTTGATTTGATAATCCCGTGTTATTTACCTTGACAGCACCATCTCGCTCATCAAAATGAATGAATGCATAATCTTTTAGTTTCTTCACTCGTTCCAGTTTCCCAAACTGACTAAATGCCTTTTCTAAAATCTCTTCTGTTACAGTATTGGCAAGGTTGCGTACAAATAGCACTTTTACCTGAAATTAAAAACAAAGGGCGGGGGGAGCTCCCTGTATTATTTGCAAAGTGCTGAATTTCCAAGACGGCACCATCCAACCCCGCAAAAAGTGTTAACTTTAATCACAATCCATTAGAAATACACAAAAATTCCCAACTTCTTTAACAGAACAGGATTGCTCAGTGAGGTCAACACCTGAAACGTCCAGGCATCTGGACACTCCACTTCATCTGTCATTAAGGAACTGCAAATTAAAACTATACACCCATTCAAATAGCCAAAATCCCAAGCACTAACACCACCAAATGTAAGTAAGGGTCTGGACCTACAGAAACTCACTCACCCTTTGGGAGACAATTTGGCAGCTTCTTAAAAAACTAAGAACTCTTACCATAAAATTCAAAAATCCCACTCATTATTTACTGAAGAGAGTTGAAAACTTACATCTACACAAGAACCTACAAAGGGATGTTTATAGTAGCTTTATTTATAATTACCAAAAATTGGTAGCAACCAAGACATGCTTCAACAGGTGAATGGATAAAGTGTGGTATGCACAGAATGAAACATTGTTGCTATGAAAAAATGAGATGTAACGACACATAAAGACATGAAGGAACCCTTGCTATGTATTACTGAATAAAAGAAGACAATCTAAAGGCTACAAGCTATTGACCCCAACTACATGTTATTCTAAAAAGGCACAACTACGAAGAACACTGAACGAAGACCAGTCGTTATCAGAGGCTGGATGGGAAAGGATGAATAGGCAAAACAGGATTTTTATGGCAGCAAAACTGTTCTGTACAACATTATAATGGGTACATGTCATTACTTATTTAGCAAAACCCACTGAACACACACCATGAGTCAGCCCTCATGTACACTATGCACTTTAGGAGATCAATGTAGGTTTGTCAATTTAAACAAATGTACTACTCTGGTGCAGAATACCATTAGTGGAAACAGTGCTTATGGGGGCAGGAAGTATATGGAAATTCTCTGTTCCTTCTGGCCCATTTTGCTGTAAACCTACAACTGTTCTAACAAAGCTTACTTAAAAAGAAACAAAGACCATCTGCTTCATAGTTCTTATTATATTAGTAATTATTTTGCAATAAAAAAGGCAGTTATTTCCTAACAAAGTCCCCTATGAAAAAACTAACACTTAACACAGGTGGTCAAAACTAACTAGGACCTGCTTTTAAAATCTTTGACAGAGAAGGGAGTATTCAAAATATTAGTAAGATAAATTGTTCTCTCAATCCTGAAAGCTTCTTGAAGTACAATTACAAATCTTAATCTGTTGACTAAGAAGCACGATCACTTCCTCCTAAAATACTTGAATATCATCTGAATATTACTCTGAAGTGCTAACCCATTGAAAGCTTTATAGGCCAGAGGAAAATAGAAACCTTATCTTTCAATATTCATAGATCTCTTGTCTGCTCACACCCTCCTCTTGATTTAATTAATTGTATTTAATACCTAGACTAAAATCTCCTAATAAAGGATTCTTAAGAGACAAAGGGTAGAAAAAGATAGCTGCAAAGGGCATTACTGTGAATTGTTGACCTGAGATGCTTACTCTCAGAATCCTTCAACTTGACTCCTGAAGCAGAATACCTAATAATAGTGAAACATAACTACAGCAGCTCTGCTGGGGCCAGTACAGTTCACTATTTTTAGGACTTTTAACACTAAACCTTGCAAGCTAATAGCGCCATTCTTAAAAACTCAAAAGAAACTGCTCTTATTAAATAATCACACAAAAATGGAAGTGAATCATCTCTGTAGCAAGCAGTCTAGCTATTCTATTGAGATGATGGCTATACAATTTCTATATTCACTTGCCTCTGATTCATTAGTAAAGAAAATTCCTCTCACATCCAAAAATCTAGTTTAAAAAAAAGTTCACAATGCACTTTATAAGTTGTCTATTTTGCCCTCTTCATCCACTCAATCCTTCAAAAAAGGTTTTTAACTTGATTATCTTTACCTTTGCCATGACTTCAGGATCGGGATCTTCTATAGGATCAGCCCATTCGACAGTTCCGACATTCCCCCAGACCTTGACTTTACCACTCATTAACCTGCGCCTTGCCTGGGCTGCTGTTTTGTGATCTTCATATTCAAGAAAACAAAAGCCTCTGTTTTTTTTCTTGTCATCCGGTTGGTGGTACAAAATGACATCGGTAAGACCCTCTGAAAGTAAGCAACCATCACAGAGAAATTAGATAAACTAACTAGACAAATCAAATAGATCAAAGGATTTATTTTCCTAAGATATTACTTAAGTAACCAAATACAAAATAATCTCTTTTCACAACCCTCTTTACAAAAGACGATCAAAAAAAGAGGTCCAGATAATTATCCTAATCTACCCTTTCCGAGTTTTACCAACACAGAAACCCCCATGAAATGAAAAAATATTTTTAATTAGTTCTAAAGACTTTTTCTGCTTCCCCTAACTAAAGCACAGATAAAAATCTTTAGGTAATTACTGTAGGAAAGTGGCAGTACAGTAAAATATGGCTGAAACTTTTCCTAGAATGGCCATGAGAGGTGTTTGTCATACAGGGTCTGACTCTCAGTTTGAAAAGTCATACTAGGAAAAGTGCTTTACAGGGTGGATTAGGCACTGGCTTCAGCGCACAACTTCCCAAGGAGAGAATTTCAAATGTGATCATAGTGATGCTCAGGAAAGAGGTACGTAGCATGTTTTCTATGAGTTTGCAAACTTAACTGTCCAATCTTGTATAATTTCTGCTTATGGCAAGAATACTTATTATTACTATAATCTGGAAAATCACAATCATTATTCAAACAATTCTACCAAGAATATCAACTAATACCCAGAGAAAGAACACTAAGGAAACTTGCAAAACTAAGGAAGCAGAATGACAATTCTGCAGGCTGAATCTAAATCCCAGCTGCATTTCTTATTAACCTCCAAATAACTTTCAGCAATCTTTTCTAAATCCTCTGTGCCTGTTTTTCTACCTGAAAAATAGGGTTACATACCTTATCAACTTGTAGGGATTACTCAGTGAGTCAATAAATGTAGTGTTTAGATCAATGACCCATAGAAATCATTATTATAAATTGCACAACCTTCCAAAAAATTCAACTTACCTGTTACTTTGCTAAATTCTTCAAGAATCTGTTCCTTGGTTTTACTCTTAGGAATAGAGCCCACAAAAAGCCTATTGTTGGCAACCGAGATGCAGACACCAATGTGTTTTCCAGAACGAATTTCATGATTATTATACTGAAAGGAGAAAAAGTGCATGCTATTAAATCACTTGTGATATCTCATTAAAAGTGCCAAGACACACAGATCTCAATACACAAGCAAAATTTTAACTAATTCAAACTCCATATGTTCTTGAGTATTTTCATCCTTTAAAAAATAGTTTACTGGCCAGGTGAAGTGGCTAACGCCTGTAATTCTAGCACTCCAGGCCGCCCAAGAGGGAAGATTACTCATGAGTTCAAGATCAGCCTAAGCAAGAATGAGACCCAGTCTCTACAAACAATAGAAAAAAATTAACCAGGCATGTGTAGGTACCTGTAGTCTCAGCTACTGGGAAGGCTGAAATAGGAAGATCACTTAAACCCCTGAGTTTAAGGATGCTGCAAGTGATGCTGGGGCCATGGCACTCTAGCCTGGACAACAGAGTGAGACTGCCTCAAAAAAAAAAAAAAAAAAAGGCTAACCACAAAATTATAATCTGATAAAAAACTGTACTGACAAAAAACACTACAAGTTTGTGAATTAATGTAAAAATGTGTTATTAAATCTTAAACCTAAAAAACTTGATGAATCAGGAGTCAGCTTAAGTAGCAGCTTAAATTCAAAAACTGCTGACTCCACAATACCTTAACTTCTACTTAAATTCATTTTGCCAACCAGTTATTCTCATAGAAGGGAAACTTGATTCTAAAACCAACAAACTTTCTGCCTTTCTAATAACCAACATCTAAGCCTCTTTCTGTATCTCCCCTTCCTCTTATAAAAAGCAGCAATAAGGGGGCGGCACGTGTGGCTCAGCAAGTAGGGCGCCGGCCCCATATACCGAAAGTGGCGGGTTCAAACCTGGCCTCGGCCTAACTGCAAAACAGAAAAATAGGCGGGCATTGTGGCAAGCGCCTGTAATCCCAGCTACTCGGGAGGCTGAGGCAAGAGAATGGCCTAAGTCCAGGAGTTAGAGATTGCTGTGAGCTGTATGACGCCATGGCACGGGCGAGGGTGATAAAGTGAGACTCTGTCTCTAAAAAAAACAAGCTGCAATAAGGAAATTTTGGCTTCCAATATTTTAATCTAAGAAGCTCCATTTTATTTTGAATCCAACACTTTTTTGTCCCCTATTTCATTTTCAGCAAGCATATAATAAAATTATGAAGACATGCTAATTATGGCAAAAGAATACAAACAACTGCAAAACTACAGTAAAAAAATGAATTAAGGTTTTTTTTTTTGTTGTTTTTTGAGACAGAGCCTCAAGCTGTTGACCCTGGACAGCGTGCCGTGGCATCACAGCTCACAGCAACCTCCAATTCCTGGGCTCAAGCAAGTCTCTTGCCTCTGCCTCCCAAGTAGCTG
>CAUYON010210393.1:0-13721 GCA_963573935.1 Arctocebus calabarensis | reverse complement strand
CCTTTTGGGATATCCCCTAGCCTTTTAATATTCATATCAAATACATCCATATCTATATGCTTGATTTAGTTTTTACAAAAATTGGAATTAGAATATACTATGGTCTGAATTTGGAGTCCCTCCAATATTCATGTGGTGGACACTAATGCCCAATGTGATAGTATTGAGAAGTGGTGCCTTCGGGAAGTGATTAAGTCAGCAGGGTGGAGGCCTTAGGAATGGGATTAGTGCCCTTATAAAATAAACTCTATGGCTTGTAGACAACTGTTTAGGAAAAAAATGTTCCCTCACCCTTTCTGCCACATGAAGGCACAACACCAAGGGGCAGAGAGCAGGACTTTACCAGACACAAAGTTTGAACTTCCCAGCCTCCAGAACTGTGAGCAATACATTTATATTGTTTATAAATTACCCAATCTCAGATATTTTGGTATAGCATTCTGAAAAGACTAAAATAGGCCTTCTATGCTGCTCTGTATTTCCTTTTTTTTAAAAATTTATTTTTATTTTTATTTTTAAAGGTAGGGACTTGTTCTCTTGCCCAAGCTGGAGTGTGGTAGTACAATTATAGTTCACTGCAGCCATGAACTCCTGAGCTTTAACAATCCTCCTGCCTCAGCCTCCCAAGTATCTGACACTACTGGCATGCACCACTATGTTTGGCTAATTTTTTATTTATATTTTTTTGTAGTGACAAGGTCTTGCTATATTGCTTAGGCTAGTCTTAAACTCCTGGCTTCAAGTGATCCTCCAGCCTCTACTTCCTAAAGTGTTTATTTCCTTTTAAGAAGACCTGATAATATACCAATGATATCTTTTCATGTCAATAAACAAAGACTTAATTATTTTTCATAGCTCCATGCTGTCATAATTGATTTTTTCTACTATTGATCAACACATATGTTGTTTCCAATTAATTCTTGGATTCTGATTCCTTTACCTTAAAAGAAATTAAAATGATAGAAGACCACTACATTCCTACTCAGTGTTATGGATTGCATTTTGTTTCTCCCTCTCTAATGCATATAGGGACTGTTGGGTAATGTTAATGGGTAAAGGGAACCAGATGTAAGAGACAATAGAGAGTGGTGGGAACTGGGGTATATTGGAGAATATATGCTCTTTCTAAAGAGGCATCCAAGATGCCATGATTCAGTGAATTATTGGCATGTGGATATTATAGGTCTCATTTAACCAGACCTTTAGACTTTTTTGAAGAATCCAGAAATATGGAATTAGATGTGAAATCTATCAATTTTTAAATATTTCAAGTTAAAAAAAATTTGTGTGCTGACCAGTAATACCCTTTCTCTGCTGGCTAGATATGACCCCTAGGTCACAAGTTTATAACCTCTGCTCTACCCAAACAAGTAATTTTGGAACCGTAGGTAATTATTTTGTACCCCAAATGTTCTTAGCATGGGGATGGTGGAGATCAGATGGCAGTAAATAAATGCACAAGGAAGTCCAAGTCATGTTTTAATCTACTGAGTTTTTTTTTTTTTTATTGCAAAACATTTGTTACAGAAATTTCAGAAAGTTTTCCCATGGTATCTGCCAACTTCTGCTTTGAATTATATATCTACACAAACAAGCTCAAAGTGCATTGTGAATCCAATAATAGACCTTTAGAAAAGAACAATTCCTCTAAGGATTTATATATATTTATAGTGTTGATAGATATGCAAACTGCTGTCTATCCATACACAAAGAAGGAAAAGATGTATATAGAGTTAGCAAACCCAATTTCAAAATCATTGTATTTGTAGGAATTCATGTAAAAATGCTAGGTGAATAATTTCCCCCTTTATAAACTATGGTTAGAAGGTTTACAAATGAGAGTCTAGGTCCTACACTATGAAACGGGTACGAGTACAGTATACTGCAGATACTGTTCCACACCGCAGTAGCAGCAACAGAAACTCAGGTCAGATGCCATAGTGACAGGAAGCAGGTAAGTCTTCATACCATGCTATGGTGCTCTTCTCAAGCTCCCTCACAAAGATCCTGCATTTGGGTCTAGGATGATGTGGCTACAAATATACATGCAGATATCACTCAGGAGAACAAGAGTAACCTCGAGTAGGGTGAGTTTCTTTCCTTCTCCTCTGCTCTCAGTGTATTTCATGTGTACACTAAGTCACAATTGAGAATCTGATCCTGGTTGGCTCAAAATCAGAAGTCCCAAACTCTTGCTTTGGGACTGAATGTGGCTGGCAGACACATTTGTTTGGCTAGCACAGTGTTTGGGAATCTGAGTTTGAATGTCTCTGTGGTGGGACGTGCATTCTCTCAGGCCCTACAAACCCTACTTATTCTGTTGACCTTCCCTGGTCCAATTCACACATTGGTGTTCTGGGTCCAGCCCCTCCACGGATTTGAGTTTGCAACTCAATCTACATGCAGGTGGCTGGTGCTGATCATGTGTAGGAAGAGGGGAGGGACTTTTCTGCAATAGAGATGGGTAAAGAATTGGATAAGACAGATGCAAATACCAGCCAAGTTAGGAGCAAGGGGTGGAGTCAAGAAGGAGTTAGGAAAGAAGATCAGCCCTGGATAAAGTCTGAGTATTTGGCTGTTTCCAAGTAGCTCATATTTCAGCTGATTGCGGAGGATCCACAAGGTATTGGGTAATTAATGGGAGTAAGAGTCTGTTGGTCTGGCAAAAAAAGCAGCTACTATTGGACCAAGAGAAAAGAAGAAAGTAGAGGGAATGAAGAAAGCCACATCCCCACACATCCAGACATGAGGCTGAATTTCTCTGTGTCCCACCGTTCTTGGCAGCCTGCCTCCTCCAGAGGAAGGCCCGTGTCACGGTTGGAAAGCCCATGGAAGTCTAGCCATACATGTGTCCTTTCACTTTCCAGCACACAACATTGTGCAAATGTACAATGGCCTGCAGGCTTAAGGTGGCTGGTAGACTAGGTAAATTGGGGACGAGAAGTTACCGCACTCTTACTGCCATCTGGATTATCTGGTCACTGAAATCCTCTTAGATGACAGGTAGACGTGGTCACATCTTGCTTTGATTATCAGTGCTAAGTGTGAGGAAATCATCAGAGAAAAGGTAACACAACCACCTTCTGAAATGGATTAGAGAAAGGAAAAGAAAAGAAAAATCTTATTTTCTTCAAATCAGAACCAACCCTTTCTTTGGTTGACTCCAATTCAAGAGACAGACAGAATGTTTGACTTGCACAAAGAAGAGAAAGCTTAGGTTAGTGCAGGCTGAGAGAAAAGTTTTCTCTCTTCAGTTTAGGAGCCGTTATTTACAAGACCGTGCAAAGGGCTCTTCCCTTTCCCAGATGTTGAATGGCTTCTGATAGTGAAATGGCGATTTCTTTACAAGGTAAACTCTTTAGAGTCACCCCATGCTTGCTTAGAGACTCCATCTCCTGCCTTCCACCCTCAGGCCAGGCTCACCCTCAAGCAGGGAAAGCCACAGGAGGGCGGTCTCATGTTGTACCACCAGGCCACTCATTTACAATGAGATGTGCATTTCTATGAATGGACTTCTTACTCTCATCTCTGGTTTAGCAATTTGCACCCAGTAGCCCTAAATAATCAGAAACGTGACTTGCATATATCACAGATGCACCAACACCTAGATCCTGGTAAACCCAAGTGGTGTTGGCTTGCCATCTCTGGGTCCCACAGCTATAGAACCTTCAGTTAATACTTTTTCATATTGTTTTTCAGAGCTTCAAAAAAAATTTTAAAAATTCTTTTTTTTTTTTTAATTCTTAAAAAATTAAACATAACCCCCAGTGTTAGAATTACAGCAGGCAATAGTAAAATATTAAGTGCCTTAGAAAAGTCAAAAGAAATGCAGAAAGCAGCGCATGCATTTTGTTGACACAAAATAAGACTGGGTTTGGGGAGGGATTACTTCAATAAGTCACATTGTTATTGTTAAAGGATTGTGAGTTATAATACAATATCGAGGCCAAGTATATAACCACCTACGTACTAGCATCACTTTATCTAGAAATGACATAGTGTTACTAAATGAACATATTTATAAAACACTGTACAGCTTCCTCGTTGGGTCTGCAGATATAAACGAACAGCTAATTCAACTGGAGTTTAAAGTATTAGTTTAAGTTCTTTTGTCATATAGTTGTTTGCATAACATGCCAGTTTCATCTTTCAAAAAATCACAACTTGCTGACCACAGCTCGCAGGACTCATTGGGGGATATATATCAGCTCTTATACATATTTTACAGTGGCTGACAGGAATGTGAAAAGCATAAAACAGATCAGGAACAAAAATACCCATTTCACAAGATGCTAAATAACATGGAATTGGGAACATAATTAATCCTTGCAACATGTGCTTCTTTATTGAATGTTACAGATTTGTAAATGATTATAAAGCTGTCCTGTAACGTTCATTAATACAACCACATGCTACAACTATGCTGGGTTAAACACGGGTTACATATAAGTTTACGTGTGTTTTATAATACAGCATTGCCCAACATATGGAATGGTATTGCCTATAGATAAAGCATGATGGATGACTGGATAATATTTATTATCTTTAAAGAAATTAAACATCCCAAACATTCAGAAGATTAGACTGCACAGCCTCAGAAAGTAAAAACAAAAACAAAACAAAGTACTATCCAGTTATCTACCAAAATATTACCTATAGAAACCATATTTTAGAATATACTTGAAACATTCAGAAGAAACACATTTTGTGTTTTTACGAGTACGTTTTTCCCATGTGGTTATTCTTATATATATATATATATTTTTTTTTTTTTTAAAGGGAACTTTCAAAGTGCTAAATAATATACTAGACCTGGAAGCTTAGAAAAAATCCAGTTCTATAAAGTGCTGCATTCTGATTGCGAATACACCTTTTGGCTTGCAGAGATACACCAACTAGCCACGGCAATTATACACAAGCTTTCCAGCTCCTCATTCAAATCTAGCAAGGAGAGAATCTAACTATAAATATAAAGTGTGTTAGTTAATCAGGAGAGCTCCATGGTCATTTTCATAAAACATTCTTAATTTTTTTTTAAAAGGAATAAGCAATTTAGAACAAATCATTACATATAGTAGCATATAAAAATGGCACCTTGGAAGCAGATGATTAAACCAAAGTTATTAGTTTCTTGAGCTCTCTATGACTTTATTTATGGTCCTCAATAACTTGCAGATCATGAGCTGCTTAATTCACAGAGACAGGTAATTAACATCCCCTCAGTCAGGGAGGTGGTGGGATCAATGGGCTAGGCATAAGCTGACTGAACAAGGCCACAGAATCAATGCCACATCAGTGTGCAGAGAGCCCGGAAATGGACAGAAATGGGTTGAAAATAACACACATGTATGTACACGGGAAAGAAATGGCTCATGGAAGTTACACATTTTGTGTCTAAAGTCATTCAAATTTAGCTTATATATTTCACACACATCACAAAAGATGTTAGAACTTAATTGTCATGCACAACAAAAGAATCAGGTAATCACAAGATCAGGACTGTTAAGTATTTAGTTTCTCAGGTCCTGTTCCTTTCCCTCTGAAATCACGACGAATAGAAACATTCTTGCTTGTAATTTCTTTCCTCACTTCCAATGTGGTCCAGAATGAGGCCCTGGAGGTGCATGATGTCAAAGAATAATGGTTTCACCTCCTTCTTGGATTCCTCTCTAGACTCAGAGAGCCTCTGGCTTTATGAGTGTGCTTGCTACTTGAAATCATTAAAGTGTTGGGATATAAGTGCATCAAACTAGCAACATCTAGAATGAAAATGATGGAATCTTGGTTCTAACTCTGGTGCTGAGCCTAGGCCTTCCTGAGAATCCCAAGAAATGGTCTCATAATGTAAAGTGCCTCTTACAACCATACAGATTATAAATAAACATGATTCCTTCTCCTTTTTATCAATCAATATGGAACCATGGGCTCATGAACCCTTTAAGGGTAAGCCATATTTCACATATATGTACATTTTTTTCCCCCTGGGGAAATGGCCCAGAGTTTTTATCAGATCCTCACAAGGGTTCATGATCAAGGAAGTTTAAGAACAAATGGTTTGTTCTCAGATTGAATGCATGTTTGCTGAGAAGGTAATAGCCAATATGGGCTCTAACACAATGTTAAATGTTTCTAGAGCAATTATAAATGAGGGATTTGTTATCAATTCACCTAAAGGACTGAAAAAGGAATTCTTTAATTCTTTACATATGTGACCTCATCATTCTTTATAGTTTTTACCTCAAAACTTGTCCAGTAGGGTTTATTTTGTTTGCTTTTGTTTTTGTATTTAAAGGCTAGAGGTTTTATCCAAATATTTACTTGACTGCACAAAATGAAATAAAACTTGATGTTTTCACTTATAAATAAATAAAAGAACCAGGTGGTATCTTAGGTCAGAAACATTAAGTAATTTTCCTTAAAGGCTCTATTTTATTTTAATCTTCAATGATCCAAATAAGTTTGGAGTCAAGATTTCTTTATCCTGCTTCAAAATCTAGATTCAGATCTAGAAACTTACACCTATATTCTAGAGTCTACAATACTAACTGGCTTAGAATTGCATGTCTATCCAGATTTGTACTTGGTGTAAAAGCCCTATGCAGTATTTGTAGGAAAATCCAGAATAAATGAGATGTCCTGAAAGTGAGTGATTTCAGACAAAAGTGGGCAGAGCGCAGGTAGGGCAAGTTGTTTTGACAACTCTAATTTGGTATGAGGAAAAGCTAAGGCCATAGGAATTAAAAAAAAAATTATAATTTCAACATTTGGTCTAATAGTTTAATGAACTCTTTCAATGGAACTTCTTGGATATTACAAAATCTTGGTTATACTTCAAGGTGATAGAAAAGTCCAGGCCTCTTAAGAAAAAGCTTTGTATGTCTGTTTATATAAACATGTGCCTCTGTGTAAATGTGTCTATATGTATATAGGCAGTATATAGTATAGAACTCTTTATGTGGTTTATTTGCTTTCTATTTTGTTTTACTGTATCTTTTTTTAATAGCTCTATCTATAAGAAAAATATTCAGGGTATGCCTGCAACTGATGGCTTTGGGTGGATACCAAACTTCCCGTCAATTCTAAGGCTATTTATAGCTTTTAAACTTCCTTAAAAAGTACTTTGGAACATTTCCATAGAAAAGATACCAGCCCTTGAAAAACTCCAATTAAATTGATGCCGAGCTCAGATGAGATGGCAAAACTCTAGGTATGAAAATAGCCACACAAAACGATATATTCATATACAAAATGGTCATGTGATGAATAGTGCGAAAAATTGGCAGTTACATCTTGGAGGTGTTCAAAGGACATGGGGGACTCATGCAAATGAGGAAGGTCACACAGCAGCATAACATATGACATGAATGGTGAGACTTTAACACTATCCCACATGGCAATTTTAGGTTAATTCTGTTCACTGTTCTTAAGTTCAATATTACATATACAGGGAGTGACTCCATTGATGATAGGTGAGATACAAAATAAATTAAAAAATATAAAATTATTTAATTACATTCATCCTGAGCTTGCTCAACTATATTTGCTCTGTATTATAATAAATCACCACTTGACTTTTGTTTTCAACATCAACTCTTCTTTCATTCCGATTGCAATACAAAAAAAGGCATTTCTGTTCCCTTATTATTTTCTTCAAAAAAGATGAACAGTTGTGGCACCAGAAGTGAATAAAGAAGAGACAGGTGAACTATGACTGTTACCTTGTTTTTTCTTTATAATGATCAATTACAGAAGTGTTGGCATGAGAAGGATGTGGGACGTTAGGTAGAATTGCTTGCTGCCGCCTTACACTGAATAAAAAGGATGCTCTTCATCAGTCACCAGTGATGGAGCCAATGTGAAAAGAAAACAGAATGGAAGTTTAGAATATCTCATTTTGTATGATGGCCATTTTATTTTATTTTGCAATTCAGCCCTGCATCCTAAGACTCTGGATAACGGTCAGAAATCAAGACGCCTCCTGGCATGGAGAGTCCTTGAAGCCCCTTGGTTCCCCAGCTCTCATGGCTTCCTGCACGGATTGGTGACACTCATTCAGCTCTAGCCCTTCTTCTCCCCTTCTTTCCCCCTCCCTACCCAGCAAGTGTGAACATGCCTTAAATCCCCTGTTTTTGTCACCGGGTCAGATCAAATGTTTTCTTGATCTGTGGCCCAGAAGTCACCTTTGAGTGAATACCTCCCAAAGCATTGCTTGTTTTGCTCAGCTAGGAACAAAGCAGAGATGATTAAAGGAAAGGGGAGAAAAGGTGGGGTGGGGGAGGGTTTTAGGGCTGGATTCTTGAGCCTCCTGCAACACATATGTGGAAGGTTTAGTTGTGCTTGCTTTCAAAGCTTTGGAAAGCTGACATTCTGGACAGTCTCCTCATGGACAGGCTGTCCCCTCGGCCCTCTGGCTTGGAGGGCTTACTCCTCTGGAAAGGATTCCGCAGGCTTGCCGTGTTGCGCTGCTGCCTGTCGAGCTTGTCACTGATGGAGAAGCTCTTCCTGGTGTGTGCGGAGGCTGCGCTTGGCTCCTCTGCAGAGTAGCTGTTGGCGCGCTCTATCTTGGGAACCGTGATGCTGTTGGACAGGGTTCTGTCTGAGCTCTCGCCCTCCTGGGAGGATATGGTGATGGTGGCTCTCCGGCCTCTGGCCTCATTCTCCTCACTGTCAGAGCTGGGGTGACTCAGCTCTGCTTCTCGCTCAGGATGGCAGCAAGATAAGTCCTCAGCTTTATTTCCAAGACCTTCAGGGAAAGTGGCTCTATCTGCAATCGCCTGAGGGGCGTTCACACACCTTGTGTCAATACAGTCTGTAATACTTGTGTATTCTGCTGTTTTCATAGGCACCCCGAAGCTGGCGTAATAGCTCCTGGAAGGAGAAAACATAAAGCTCTGCGATTTCACAATGGGGGCTTCTTCTAGAAGAAAGGGCGTAGTGGCTAGGTAGCGGCTGCTTTTGGAACGCTCAATGGTGTGGTAGGTTGGAGGGTCTGAGTCCCAAGGGTTTTGGCATTCTGGGAGGTGGGTATAGTCTGAAGAAAAAGATCTAGTGTCCACAGTGGTGACATCCTCAAAATCAATGCTCCTGCTTGGAGGTCTGTCCGTGGGTGCAAGAGTTGCGTAAGCGCTACTTGAAGGGGCCGAGGAAGGTACTGGAGCTGAAAAGCTTGGTTCACCCAGCCCAAGGATGTTCATGGAGTTGTCCAGAGGGTCTATATCACAGTGGAGCTCATCCATGGCAGAGACATAGATGTCTATACATGACGATGGTCTTCTGGAGTCCGGAACAATGGCCAAGGTGTTCACAGGGGCTGCAGGAGTTTTGGGTTCTTTCGCTACAGAGTGGGAACTAGTAGCCCGGTGTAGGCTCAGGGACCTTTCTTTAAAGATACTTTCCAACTTTTCTATCCCACCTTTGTCTTTGACATTGACAGAATAGAAAGAATGGCTTCGCATACGGGGCATTAAGGTTGGAGAAGTTGGGGACATGGTCTCCTCACCTGCAGGGTCTATACTTTCTTGGAGCTTGAAGGTGTTCCCCTCTTGGCTGTTGAAGCTGCTCTGGCGGACGATGTAGGCTGCATCGGTGCAGTCTGACGAGGTCCTTGAGCGGATTTTGTTGGACTCGGCCCGCTCCAGACCTGTCAGGCGCTCCAGGGCCGTGGCCATGCGCCCAATGAGGTCCTCGAGCTGCGCCAGCCGGATGTCCACGGTCTGGAGAGAAGCCTTCATGGAGTGCTCTCTCTCGTTGACTTCCTCCAGCCGCATGGACATGTTCTCCACCCTGCGCGAGGAAGAGAGAAGGAGAGTCACTCGGGTGTCACCGTGTGAGGAAGAGGAAGGAGAGTTCCTTTGCTCGGGTTTAGGGAGCAAGAATCAGGTTAGGGGAATCAAAGCCATGCCCGGCCTTGGTGCCTTCAACACTGTCCTGGAGGAAAAACGAGGGGTCACGGGTAGTGCGAAGGGCTAGTGAAGAGGGAACGGCATTGACACTGTCACTGAGAATCACAGAAACCAAATCCTTTTGAGCTCGAAGAGGTTTTCGAAATGGTCGAGTCCAGTGGCTTTTAGCTGCCAAGCCCCCTTTCCCTCAATGAAATACAATGTCCTATTCTAATTACTGAACACCAAAACAGAGCAGTTCTGCCTGTGGCTCTGGGCAGGCTTTAATAATATGAGCTAACACTCAGGTGTTCGTTTTTCAGGGTCAACCCACAAAAGGAACTGTTTCATCTTGAAGGTTTTACTTACTGATTTTTGAGTAGAATTCTAGAGTGTTTTTTGCAAATTTTTTTTGTTTTCTGCAATATTTTTATTGCAGCATATATATAAGCTTTCTATTCCATGGATGGAAATTATTTTAATTTTGCATTTAGACAATGATCTTTATCGTTGCTAGTCATGAATACCTTTCTAGCATTTACTGTCTCCAAGGAATTAAGATGGGCCTGTGACTGAGGCATCCAAGGTTGATCTAATCTAACCCAAACCTTTTGTTAATAAAGGAAAAGCTAAAATCGAGAAACTTAACCATGATCACATAAAGTAATTTGTGGTAAAGTCGGGAGTACCTGTTAGTAAGTAAACCTCCTACTTCTCTCTGTGTCTCACCGTCTCTGGGTAGTTGATCACAGATGCCTTACATTACAGTTACTTCTAGATGTCCCAAGCCTCCGCACTGGGTGTGATCTGTTTCATATTTCTGTTCCCATCCCAAGCTGCCAGTCCAATACCTGCCACGTGTCAGTGAATGCTCACTGAGTCAATGACAGTTATGGATTTGATTTCAACTGTCACCCAGTGTGCCTGGTCATTTATTTACAAAGATGGAGGCCACATATTAAAAGTCAAACTGTACCTTACATTTTACCTGCTCAAATTAACTTGGAAAGGACAAACCCAAGCCAAGTCGCTGATGGAGTGCAAACTTTCACTTTTAAATGACCACAGGCAATTCTTTTGGTGAATCTAAAGGAGGCTCACTCATGGCTTTTCTGGGGAGGAATAAAGATATTTTTTCTACTCCTGCTAATATACAAAGTAAGTCATTTGACTGCTGACCATTAAAATGCACATGCTGCAGGTGGACCAAGGAAATGGAAAGAGAGAATATGCTCTCTCGTGTGTATGCAGATTGGAGCTCGACTCTGCCAGGCCATGGTGCTGATGGTGGGAGGCTGTTAATGACAGAAGCACCTCTGTTAGGGAGAAATATATACACTTCAGTGCCAGAAGGACATATGCAAGGTCTGACAATTAAGCTCACAAACTCATCCTAGAAAAAAGTGCTACAAATAACCTTCCTAAATGTCACTACAGTCACCTTTGAAGAACTCCTCTTGGGAAGCTATTCATCAATGTCAGTGCCTGGTCCACCCTTCAAGGCAATTTGGGAATTCTTTTTCTGAAATGATCATCAGAATTATTGTTGAATGTACACAAAAAACATGTAATAATAATAATGACTGTGCTTCAGCAAGACACCACCACATGTTGAAATGAACACAGCTACGGGACACTTATATACTAGGGTTATGAAACCTAACTGAATTGTTTGTACAGTTCTGCCAACATAAGTGCATGGTGGCAAGTTTGTGAACTTAATTGTCAGAACTTGCACAATGATAGCTCTGATGGCCATTCCAGAAAAAGAGTGCTAAAATTGCTTTGAAGGGTGGACTAAGCTCTGACATTGGTGCATAGCTTCCCAAACGGGGGTACTAGAAGTTGACCATAATGATATTCAATAATGAGGTATGTAGTACTTTTTCTAGTATGAGTTTGCAAACTTAATTGTCATACCTTATACTGTAAGTGGCTCTCTGAGGAACCAATAGGCTTTTATAAAAAAGCACACCAAGTTGAGGGGTATGACTGCAGTGCCTTGGGGGCATATTTCTGCCTCTCTCAGCACCCTCCCACTCTGCTTTTATCCTTAGCTTCCCTTTGCTCAGCCTAAGCCCCCAGACTGTTCTCAAGAACTCTGCTTCTGGGATGTTTTTTCTTTTGCACCCTCTGGCTATTCCAAACACAGTGGCTCTCAGGAGACAGGCCCACACTGCCACCATGTACAGGTATATTTCCAAGAGCCTTCAACATTGAGCTATTCTGTATCTGGCAAACCCAATGCCATTCACTCAGCTAATTCAGAAGGAAAATACAACTTTTCCCTCTTTTACTTTGTTTTGTTATGTAAGCATAGTCCAAGAAAAAAATTATTTGCAATAACAAAGTTGTGTGTCTTACAGCCTTATCATTTTGTTTTCACCATCTAGCTCTTTGGTCCTCAATCCCCAGGCTGCAGATCACTACCCACCTGTCCCTAGCCTATTAGGAACTAGGGCCCACAGCAGGAGGCAAGTGGTGGAGTTAGGATAGAGAGGGACAGGTGGGGAGGAGTGATCGAGCTTTCCATAACTTAAATCGCCACCTGAATTCTGCTTCCTGCTACATCAGTGGTGGCATTCAATTCTCATAGGAGCATGAACCCTCCTGTAAAGTAGGCATGTGAGGGATCGAGGTTGTGCACTCCATGTGAGAATCTAATGCCAACACTACCCACCATGGAAAAATTATTTTCCATGAAGCCAGTCCCTCGTGTCAAAAAGTTTGGGGACTACTGCTCTAGCCTATGGAATTTGATTTTTGCAGGTATTGCAATTTCATTTCTGCAATGCAATAAGTTTTGTTAAGTGGATAAAAAACTCGTTCATGAAAGTTGGGAGGAGGTTGGACCATGCACTTCTGTTTAACATTCTTTAGGTACTGGGTCTCACTAGCTTTTTAGTTCTGGAAGAGAAACAATAGGCAGGATAGCTTTATTCTTCCTTCTCCTTTTCTTTCTGGAGCCCAGTATACATGAGTTTGACATTTGACAGAAATAAAGTTGTTTCTTTGGCACAATTCCATGTGATCACTGGTCTGAGTGCTATGAATATCTCCCTGCCATATCTAGTGCTGTGGGGCCTCTCTGCCCATATCCCACCCCATTCAGCCCCACCATATTGAAAATTAGCTTGTGAGAGCAGAGCTGAGGCACCAACAACAGGCAAGAGTTGGGACCTAAAAAGCCAGGTACTATGGAGCATGCCTGTAGTCCCAGCTACTTAGAGAGCTGAAGTGGGAGGATCATTTGAGCCCAGGAGTTTATGGTTGTAGTGTGCCATGACTGTGCTCGTGAATAGCCACTGCACTCTAGTCTGGGCAACATCGTGAGACCCTGTATCTTGTGGGGAGGGGAAGTAGAAGAGTCAGGCCCTGGTTGCCTGGTTGTAGGCAGTAATCAGGGCATAGAGACTAAGGAGATCAAGAAAGATGGGAAAAAGGCAAGGTAGAGAAGGAAGAGGCTGTCTAGGAAAGACAGAAAGTGCCTGGAAGCACCCCAAGAATGAAGAAGAAGCATGGCCCCAGGGAACAGAACTGGAGGAGGGGAGCCTGATGGAACAGGGTCGAGTAAGTATTTTTTTTATTAAATCATAGCTGTGTACATTAGTGCAATCCTGGGGTACAATGTGTGGCTTCATATACAATCTGAAATATTTACATCCAACTGTTCGACATAACCTTCATGGGATTTTCTCGTTTATTGTATGAAAACATTTGTATTCTGCATTTAGTAGGTTTCACCTGTACCCTTCTAAGATGCACCATAAGTGATTCCACTTTGTTTCCCTTTAGTAGAGTGTTGTGGCATCATAGCTCACAGCAACCTCAAACTCTTGG
>CAUYON010210391.1:0-20622 GCA_963573935.1 Arctocebus calabarensis | reverse complement strand
ACAATTCCCTTCATAGTAGCTTCAAAGAAAATGGAAAACTGAGGATTATAACTAAGAAAAGAGGTGAAGGAGATTACAAAGAGACTTATGAAACCCTAAGAAAAGAAATAGTAGAAGACATTAACAAATGGAAAGTCATATTATGCTCCTGGCTTGGAAGAATCAACATTATCAAAATGTCTATACTACCCAAAGCAATCTATAGATTCAATGCAAGCCCCATTAAAATACCAACATCATACTCTGAAGAACTTGATAAAATAGTTCTTCATTTTTGTATAGAACCAGAAAAGAAAGACATAAAGTCAATGCAATTCTTACTAAGAAAAACAAAGTTGGAGGCATCACTCTCCTTGACTTTAGGCTACATTACAAGTCCATAGTGATCAAAACAGCACGACATTGGCACGAAAATAGAGTTATAGACATAAGGAACGGAATAGAAAACAAAGAGATGAAACCAGTCTCTGATAGCCATCTGATCTTTGATAAACCAAACAAAAACATATACTGGGGAAAAGAATCCCTGTTTAATAAATGATGCTGGGAAAGCTAGATAACCATATGTAAAACATTGAAAATAGACCTGCACGTTGAACCACTGAGAAAAATTGACTCAAGATGGATAAAATATTTAAATATAAGACATGAAACAATAAAAACCCTAGAAGAAAATGTGGGAAAAACTCTTGAGGATATCAGCCTGGGGAAAGATTTTATGAAGAAGACTCCCATGGCAATTGCAACAACAACAAAAATAAACAAATGGGACTTAATTAAACTGAAAAGCTACTGCATAGCTAAGGACACTACAATTAAAGCAAATGGACAACTTTCAGAATGGAAAAAGATATTTTCATGTTATAAATCTGACAAAGGCTTGATAACTAGGACCTATAGGGAACTCAAATCAATCAACAAAAGAAGAGCTAAAACTCCCATCTATCAATTGGAAAGAGACATGAACAGAACCTTCTCTCAAGAAGACAGAAAAATTGCTAACAAATATATGAAAAAATGCTCATCATCCCTAGTCATCAGAGAAATGCAAATCAAAACCAGCTTGAGACATTACCTAACCCCAGAAAGATTAGCCTACATCACAAAATCCCAAAGTTGCAGATGTTGGTGGGGATGTGAAGAGAGGGGAATACTGTTGGTGGGAGTGCAAATTAATACAGCCTCTTTGGAAAGAAGTATGGAGAATCTTTAAAGAACTCAAATTAGACTTCCCATTTAATCCCATAATCCTACTGCTAGACATCTGCCCAGAAGAAAGAAAATGTCTTTATCATTTTCTCATAAAGACATTTGCACTAGATTGCTTATTGCTGCTCAATTTACAATCACCAAGATGTGGAAACATCTTAAATGCCTATTGCTTCAGGAATGGATTAACAAACTATGTATACCATGGAAAACTATTCAGCCATAAAAAAAGATCAGGACTTTACATTTTTTGTATTAACCTGGGTGGAGTTAAAGTACATTCTTCTTAGTAAAGTATCATAAGAATGGAGAAGCAAGTATCCAATGTACTCAGTACTAAGATGAAGTCAGTAGATGATCTAATACATGCTTACACAAGAGAAAAACTCAATTTAATTCAAGTCAGGAGGGAGAATGAGGAGTGAAGGGGAGATTGGTGTGTTCTCACTTAACAGGGCACAATGTAAGGGTGTATGGCATATCTTTTTGGGTTTGGGACTACAAGAGGGACTCTACCTAACAAATTCAAATATTATGACCTAGTTGTATCCTTGCATTGACCTGAAATTACAAAAAAAAAAAAAAAAAAAAGAAAAGAAAAAAGAAAATAATGCAAAAGCAAAATACATTTAAAAAAATTAGAATAAAAGGAAAGACAAACTCACTCCATCACCCCCAACTCAGAAAAGAGAGGCAGGAAGGAAGCAACTAAATGGAGTCTTTTGCCTGGCAACCCACCAGAACCTGCCTAAATGGACAGGACTCTCCTCAAAGGGAAGAGGAGGTATCCAGAAAATGGTTAGAGTACCTCAAAGGAAGGGAGGGATGCTGACTAGGCATAAAGAATAAAAAGTCCACTATAGTTTTCTAAATGATATTTGAAGAGGCCTACAAAATCATTTTTCCCCTCTGATGTCACTTAGTGTTTATCCTTTTACCCTCAAAGCCATACAAAATGTTTCCTGATTGATTGCTTTTGCCAGATATTGGATGGAAACTTCTTTTTTAATTAGGGAAAATACCACAAAGTCTATGGAAGGCAGAATAATAGGGTGTTTTTGTTTTAAAGAGCAAACAACTCTACATTTTCTTGGTGAAAGCAGATGTGCTTGGCTTTTGTTTTTGCATATTCATTAGATTTCATTGTTCCAAGTTATCATGTAAGAATCTGGCCAGGCTTTACAAGAGGATGTCATACTGGCCTCATTCCTAGAAAATTTAATAATCTTATTTCAAGCTGCTCTCCCTTCTCTTAGCTGCAGGCTTCTAGGCAAGGCCACTGGTGTTCCCCTCTCTATGAATTAAAAGGTGGTTCAGACCCCCAGTATTTCTATTATAGACCACTCTGTCTTTCGTTTAAAAATTGCCTCTTATGAGTATTATTCTCTGCTATAGAAGACTTCATTGTTTCATTCCTATTCACTTCTTCTGTGTTCAAGGTCGCTAGTTACTCTATTATTTAGGCAGACAATCTTTTCATAATTTTTTTTCTAATCAGTCTCAGTTCAAGGACTTGCATTCTCAATGTCCCCCATAAGTTTCACCATTTCTTCTCATAAAATCATTCTTCATAGTTTCCCTCTCTTTAGAGGTTTCATGTATTCAGTTCTTCATAATGCATGTTGTGTGGAATGTAGGCAAGCCTTGTTTATGGTGGGTTTCATGTGGCAAAAAGGTTTTTTTCTTATTTACTTAGAATCATCAACAATTAACTAAAGTTTATTAACTAATTTGGGAAAACTAACTATCCACAGCTTATGTGAATAAAATTCTCAGCTTCTAAGGGGCAAGAGATGCAGATTTTGAGGGAGGCAGAAACAGAGCATGGATCAAAGGGCAAGGTTAACTGAAGATGAAAAAGTGCAGAAGTCAAAGGGATCTTTTGGATCAAATTTCCAAAATAAAGTTTAAGGTAGTCAGAAATCTTGTCGAAGCTAAAGGTGCATGTCTTATGTTGTTTTATTGAAAGATCATCCCATTAATACTTACAGTAACTACTAATTAATGACAGCTTACCATGTATTGCTTCCAGCCATGAAAAACTGCAATTAAAGTCCTCATTTTACAAAACCAAGATCAGGCAGCTGGTAAGGGATGGGTTTATTTAATTCCAATGTCAGTTATCTTTACATACTTTGCTGCCTCATAATGTAGCATGCAATGCTGATATTTGTGCAAAGGTGGTCTTTTGACTTGGGTAATCCTTATAAGAGGAACTACTTTTAATGAAATAGACTGAGTATTCTATAAAGGAAATATTGGAGGCATGAATTTTCTTGTTATACCTATGAGAGGCATCATTAATTTTCCTTGAGCTGAAAATCTAGATAGACCTGATAGATTGAAGTGAGGGAGTATTCTATCGTGAATACAGAAACTAAGAACTCTTATCCCTTCTGTGCTATCATCATTATGATACCAGTCCCAGGGAATATTTATTATCATCATGATACATGTCAGTCCTACCATGCTTCTCAGTTTGTGTGAACCTGCAAAGTCATTTAACTTCTCTGAGCCTCATTCTCAGTATCTATAAAATGGAGAGAATGGTCTGGATCAAGATGGCATACTCAATACATGTATGTAGAAAAATATTCTGAAAATTTATAACAGTTCTAGAAAATAAGAAAGGGCAATGTTAGTTGATGAGAAATTATAAGAACAGTTGTAGTGAGAAATTGATGTGTTGTAGTGAGAAATTGATGGAGAAACCGCAGCCTCTATCTGCACTGGGCCCTTTCCTGTCCAAGCACATCCTTCTTTCTTCCTACCTACCTTTGCGTTTGCTGTTTGCTCAGAAAAGTGTGCTTGTGGGAGGTGGGAGGGCTCAAGGAGCTCAGAGGAAGAAGATGATACCTTCAAATCTAAATATGGAACTGATAAGAGTGAAAAACTGGAAGCAAATGGGAAGACCAGGGAAAAAATTATTCAGACAGAGGAAACAGCAAATGCGAAGGTAGATAGGAAGAAAGAAGGATGTGCTTGGACAGGAAAGAGTCCAGTGCAGGTAGAGCAGGGTGAGTGGACTGAGGTTGGAGATGGTAGTTGGGACCAGGAACCCATTGGAAACACTTTCCTTTCTGAAGAACCTGATTATGTTGCAAGGACTTTAGGGAGTTGAGAACCAACTCCTCAGTGCTGATGACTTCTTGTTTCTTCACAGATGCTTGTTCCAGCACCTGTCACAACATGTGGCTAAGACCTCAGCCCTCATTTCCTGTTCTGGAAAGCTAAGGACAGTTTGAGGGTTCAATGGATATAATGAGGATTTGTCAAACTCCTCACTAATTTGACCTGAGGTTTCCTGAACACAGATAGACTGGGCAGCCTTGGGCTCTGAAATAGAAATGCTGGACCTAGGCCCTGAGAAGTTTGGTGATCAGCATGCTGACCTGAGCAGAATGGCCCCTCACTCCTAGCCCTGCTATTGGATGACCCCAGGAGCCTTCCTGATCACATGCAAGCTTATTTGCAAGGTTGATGGGCAGTTGTCAGCGGGAGGCTGGTGCCAGGAGAACTGCAGAAAGCAGAACATCTTGCATTCTTTCTGTGAGTGAGGCCTGATACCCTACTTATATCAGCAGCTTCTAGAGCTGAAGTGGGCTATCAAGGATACATTTAAGTAGTAAGGATGGAGCAGCATTCTGAGTGTGGACTGATAACAGCGCCTCACTTATCAGCAGTAAATTGCACGCTGCAGGCAGCGTTGGATGGAAGGTCTAGTAGACAGTTCTTTCTGTATTCTTTACCAGTAAGGGCTTAACTGCAGAGAAGTAGGGATATTGGGGGAAACTCAAGAGCTTGGGGTTTGGTTAGGGAAGGGGGCTGTCCACCACCCTTCACCATTTCCAGAGTTTCTCCCACATTAGCTATAAAACAAATAACTGTTAATCTGGGGACTCAACTCCAGGGTGGGGTTGAAGCTTGTGAGGAAGTTCAATGGTAAGATTTTTAAGAGGCCGAGAGCCATGGAAGGGGAAATCATAAGAATCCTGCTGCAAAATAACCCAAATGATCAGTAGTTTGTGAAACAGAATATCTGCACTGAAGAACTATAGGCTATATGAAAACTGGTACCAAAAAAACTCCACTGTAACTCAGTAAGTAGGCTCTAAATTTTTCAATCTCATAAAATATGGGGATCACAATATTGCAAACTTAATGAAAAAACAGAATATTTCAGTGATTCAATATCTATATCTTAGTCTGTTCAGGCTACTATAACAAAATACCATAAAAACTGGGTAGCTTAAACAACAAGCATTAATTTCTCATAGTATTAAAGTCTCGGAAGTCTAAGATCAAGGCACCAGCAGATTCAGTGTGTGGTGAGCACTCACTTCTTCATGAATGGACTTCTGACTGTAATCTCACATACAGAAGAAAAGGATTCTGGTCCTTTCAGCCTCTTATAACTAATTGTATTCATGAGGGGTCCACCTTCATGGTCTAATCATCTCCCAATGACTGTACCTCCGAATGCCATCACATTATGTACAGATTAGGTTTTAACATGTGATTGAGGGGTGAGGAAAGCACAAATATTCAGACCACAGCAGTCAGTATTGCCATAAAAAACACAAAAGTAAAGATGGTAGGTAGTGTACTGTGAACAGTGGACATACATGGAAGAAAGTCTTAAGTGACCAAGGGATTGATATTTCCTTTCTACCTGTCCCTTCTCGACTCTCACCCAAAATAAGAATTTCAGCTGCTCCTTTTGTTGAAAATGGGGAAATTGCCAGGTATGTTATATCCAAGTTTGCATCATTGGAGGTATGGATGTGGATATAAGCTTATGTACCATTATCCTGGAAAAACCATCAGATAGATGGTACTGAGTAGGGTATGATAACCTCAGACACAAGAGAAACACAAGAAACTATAAATGAATATGGCTCCTTTCCTGTGACTCAGGGAACATCCAGAGGAATTATGACAGCCCTACCCAATATATGTGTGCTGGAAACCTACTCTCAAAGGTGGGAGGGAGGGAAAGAGAGAGATATGGATTGAAAACTCAGGACAGTCAGTGAAGGAGAACAACTAATATGCATCAACTTTGTCTTTCTACAAGCTGGGATTCAAAATCTCAGATTTTGTGATGACAAACCCTTTGGTCATTAATCCTAAGCATATCCTATTAAGGATGAGAAAGTGTCTCTCATTGCACAGACATTAGGAGAAAATTTCTTTTCTGATTAGATTCATTCCAATCAAAGGAGAGACTTGGAGACTTGGTCATTATGAAAAGAATTTTTCTTACTGCAAGTCAAATAGTCTATAAATCCTATCATCCCAGAGAAACACATAATCCAATGGAGGCACTATGTGAGTCTTCAAGAATGAATTATATCATTCCCTTCAATACCAACTAGAGATTTTCAGATGAGAACCTGACTCAAACCTGGGCTTTTGTTTTATGTTTTACTATAGACAAGGGGACAGAAACTACCATCTTATAGACTGCTAAATTGAGGAGTATTCTCCAAGGAGCTATTACAGATGGGCTATTGGAACAACTCAGTACAACATAGTACGATCAAAAAATCCCTGAGACGCAGTATGTAGTTCCAAGACATGCAAGCCAGATACAGGCCTCATTTCAGATGGGAGGGCTGACCCCTCAGGGATCCTGCCTTTAAAGTGAAGCACTCAGGACCGCTGCTGGTTTGTGGAATGCTCTCAGAGATGGGGGTGTGTCTGTCTCAGTGGTATGTGATAACACTTAGCCTATGAGAATTTGGTGGGAGCATCCTATTGTGTCCTAACACCCTAACACTCATGCAGAGGACACAGGACAACAGGCAGTGCTCCAAATGGAACTGAAAGGGGCCCCACATCCCCCTGACACAAAAGTAATGAGGATGAGTAGAAAGAAGGGATGGCTGCTCCTTGGGTGGAGTAAAGGACTGTTGACCCTGCCTAGAGTTGGAGTGGGCACCTTCCATGTCATCATGGAGAAGCAGCAAGCCCCTTTTGTGAACTCAAATCCAGAGGCAGCAGCATTTGAGCCTAAAAGATACAGACAATGCATCTTTATCAGGATGGAAACAAACAGTATCACCGAGGAAGGGGCAATGACACCTGTGGGAAGTGAGAAGAGCTGGATTTCCAGAATGGTGGAGCAGGTGTCAGCTTATCACAGAGGGCTCTGAGAAATCCGTCGAGTAGCTCAGTTAACTCGTGATGTTCTGGGTGAGGGCATTGTTCATGTAGCTAAGATAATATTTAACATGGTATTAACAATGCGGTTAGCTTAGACATCCCAGTCATTTCTACCCCTTAAATGGGGGAGGATAGAAATTATATTTATCCTGGGGAGAGTCAGGGATTTCCCCCTTTCCTAGACTATGAGGCAATAGGATGGTGCCCTTTGTAATAGGACTCAAGGTGAAGATCAAGTTGGATTCTCTGTTGGATAGTAATTTGTTTCAGAGATATGCATACAGATTAGATCCTACAGTCCATTTCTTTTGTGCTCCCAGTTCAGGCTTGCCCTTGACTTTGGTGTGGTAACATTTCCCCAGAATGGCAGGGAATGGAAAAAGACATCTTTGGCTCTGCAGAGAGAGCCTGAAAACCTAACTTGCCACATTCACTATGTTATTGAATGTGTATTTACAACCTGATTAGGCCAATCTCTTACACTAACCAGTGAATATTTTATCATACTTAATACCACCCTGGATGATTTCAGAACCTATAATCAGTGAGGTGCAAGTTTTAATATAGGATTTAGCTTTGGTAGACCACCTCTATCTCCTTCTTATATATTACATCAATTTCCAGATCAACCTTCAGAACTGAAGTCTTTTTTTTTTCAAACAAAGTTTCACTATGTTGCCCTCAGAGTGCTGTGGCATCACTGCTCACAGTAACCTCAAACTCTTGGGCTTAAGCGATTCTCTTGTCTCAGCCTCCTAAGTAGCCGGGGCTACAGGTACTTGCCACAATGCCCAGCTATTTTTTTGTTGTAGTTGTCATTGTTGTTTAGCAGGCCTGAGCCAGGTTTGAACCCACCAGCCCCGGTGTATGTGGCCAGCGCCCTAACCATTTAGCTATGGGCACTGAGCCCAGAAGTGATGTCTTGTTTACTGGCGTCTCCCTTGGGGTCTTGCACCTACTTTCTTGTATCTCCTATCTCTCAAAGCTACAATTACTTTTTACTTGAGTTCTTAGGTTCTGAGCTCTAGAAGAGCAATGTACTGGGTAGAATGTGTCCCTCCAAATTTATATCTTTCATGGAACCTCAGAATATGACCTTATTTAGAAATAGGATCATTAAAGGTATAATAAGTTCAGGTGAGTTCCTGCTGGAGTACAGTGGCCATTAATCCAATATGACTGGTGTCTTTATACGTGTAAGAAGAGGGGAGGAGATGAGGAGAAAGAGAGAGACACATGGAGAGGAGAGACACAAGAACGCTCTGCAATGATGGAGGCAGAGATTGGAGTGATGTCTCAAAGACCGCTGGAAAAGAGCAGAAGCTAGAAAGAGGAGAGAAAAGATTCTCCTTGTGTTTCATCCTAGATCCTTCCACAAGAGCACGGCCCTGCTGACACCTTGATTTCAGACTTCTAGATTCCAGAATAATATATTTTTGTCATTTTAAGCCACTCTGTTGGTGGTACTTTTTTTGTAGCAGTCCTTATAAACTAACATAGGGGTTGTGTTCAGGTCACTGTTGTATTGCAGGACGTATGACAGGGTCTGGAATGGAAAGGTGACCTGTGAATGCTTGCCAGAGATGAAACTGTATGTCGCGAGAAGGGATAAGAGAAATGCAATGAAGGAGACAGCAGACACAAAAAGGTAAATGGTTTGCCTCTCTAGGTCATGGGCTGGTAGTTGAGATGTTCATAAATCAATGTGTGGTGTATATGTCCAGTAAGCACTCATTCAGTGCAAGAATGAATAAATGAATGAATGAATTTCTGATACTGGATTTTTCTCTCATCTTTACATTATCTCTAAAAGAACTGTCAGTTGATACTCCTGGTGACAGGAAAATGATGATGCTCTGTGTACAAAGCAGCAACATGGTAGAACTGTGTGGAGAAACACGTACAAATGACTTGTAGAAAGTCGACAGTTTAGTGCCCCAAATACCAGGGGGTAATGCTGGAGGATCAGCCCAGCCTGGGCCATGGAGAGAGGCAGTGAGGCTCAGTGTCGTGTTGTGCCTGCCATTCTCTCGCAGTGACCTGCACCCCTGCTGAATTTAGATCCGAGTGGAAAGACTTCCTTCCCTATCTCTGCTCTGCCAGCGATTCCTCCAGACCCCACCCTGCAGTGCTGTCTCTCCAGGGAAGCAGGCTGGTTTCCTTGCAGCTGCTCTGCACCCCCAGTCTGCTTTCCCTTTCCCTCCCTTATTGTTCTTCATTGGCCAGACTTGTTTGCGGCACAAGGACGTGAAGAAGACATTCTTTCCATTCTCTGCCCATTGTCACTAATTGAAATGGGAAGCAAGACAAGGCTCCAGAAGAAAAGTTTATTATGGACTGCTTTGTTGGGAGAAAATGAATCACCTAAGCAGATAGGTTTCGGTGATCTCTGCAAACCTCACTCTTTATTCTATACAACCCTGTCTAATTGTTCAAGAAAATGTTCATCTGCTTCATAATGAAATAGCCATAATGGAAGTGTTGTGAAATCACTGAAAAGTTTATTCAAGGCTTGCTCCTGAAAGCCCAGTCATAATGCATGGGCTTCAGGGGAGTTAATAGAACTGGCTGTCATTGAAATTGCTTGGATAACAAATTTGCCTAACATGTATCCTTTTAAATATGCCTGTTGGTGAAAGCCTGAATTGGCATTTGACAGATGCAAAGCGCTAACAAAAGGGGTGAATTTCCCAACTCTAGTGTTAGGCCCTCCCCTCATGCCTGTGTCTCCAGGGTCCCTTCCCAGCCTCTGACAACCAAATGGGGCCTGGAAAACTCCAGGTTCCCATGAAACCATGTCTTGTAAACAGGGGAACTCCTGTGAACTCTTTTCTTAAAGTATAAAGCATTGAAAAAAAAGGAAAAAATCATCTCCTAGAGAGGAAGGGAAACACCCAGAAAGAATGAATGGACAAAATGAGGGTAGAGAAGACAAACTGCTCTGCAGTGATATTATTCCAATAAATTCTACCAGGATGAGGATTCAGAACCAATGAAGAAAAAGAAATACAAAGACAGGAGACACATGCACTCCTCACACACCACACAGCTCTTGAATGGAAAGAACTTTAAGATACATTTCTGCCAGCAAGAAGCCTAGATGCATTCATTTATCCATTCACAGAGGAAATAAATACTTTGGGGCCATTGAAAACTGATGTCATTTAGATGCAAAACCAGAGGAGGTTGCCATGATTTTAAGGTTAAGTTCAGAAAAGGCAGAAAACCATTGAATTGAAGACCTGAGAAACTGATTTGAAGATCTACCTCACACAGATATCTCCTCTGAGCTTCACCCAGAGCTGCCCTTTCAGAAACTTGTGACTTGGGTTATGGGGCATTAAATGTGAGGATGAGTCTCTTTGCTTTCTTTAATATTGGCAAATGCCACATTCCATCCTGGCTCTATCTGTAATCCAGTTTTCTCTTTCTGCTTCCCATATGGAACAGATTGAAGACAACTGCATATTCTTAATAATTCTCTGTTGAGTGGTGAGTTCCCTTTCCCCTGGAAGGCTCTGTGACTGCCTTGACCAATAGCATATAGGAGAGGTGATGCTATGCCAGTTTCCAGACCCAGAGAAAGAAAGTGACCAATACCACTTTTTGCTTATGGGAATGTTCTGTCTGGGAGCCCTGGGATGTCATGCTGGAGCAACTACAGGAAGGTGATCTAGTTGACAGTCCCAGGTGGGCCTCCCTTTCCAGCCATCCTTTCCTAGATACCATATAAATGAGTAAAACTAAAGCTATGTTGGATCCTGAAGACTGGCAAAAATACCAGCTAAATAGCATCAAGTGACATATTTTAACTGATACTACAAGGAGCCAATGAATCATCTAGCTGAGCCACGCCTGAAATTCTGACTCAGAACATCTTGAAATGTTAACGAAACAGACATTGTTTCAAGTTTCTATGTTTTGGGGTGATTTATTACAGAAGACACAGTCAAAATCACAAGTGATAGCAATGCCTCTGTTCCTCCCTCTGGGTGAAATCTTTTTACTTGCTTCTTTCATTGGTGCCTGGAATTCATCTCAATTCATCTCACCCATGTCCTGGGACCTTTTTGGCATCCCATCCCACAACTAGAAGGCCGTGTAGTGAGGGCTGTTCTATTTGAAAAAAATATATATATATATTTTTTCTCAGAGACATACTCCTAGCCCAGAAGAAACTTGCCCACACAATGGCTATGTGATAAGGGTGTGTGTGTGTGTGTGTGTGTATGTGTGTGTGTGTGTGTGTGAGAGAGAGAGAGAGTGTCTGCTTCTTGCTTGTGTGAGAAATACATGTTTCATTACTAGACTTCACTTTCTGTCCTCGAGGGAGCCTTTTTCTTTTCGTTTTCTCTTTATTCTTTTGGTGGGCACTATAGAAACCACTTCAAGGCAGAACCCTGTCTACTGCTTTTGTTTTTCGCTCCTCGTTTTGTTGCAGCGTCGCCTCAGCATTCAGCGCTGCCGTTTCTTGAGGTGGTGGGCATTGTTCCTTCCTCCTGGGCCTGGCAGAACGCTCGGAGGGTCAGTTGGAAACGAAGCTTCTATTATCTGCGATCTGCCTCACCCTCTAAGCCGGTGGGTCCTTACACTAAGGCTCAGCCAAGCATGAAGAAAACTAATTGTCCCCACGCTCTGCTCTACTGCACACCAACCCCCCCCCACCCCCACCCCCGCTAGTGCTTTTCCCGGTTTTCCACCCATCGGAGAAAACCTCGCCTAGGTGGAGGCACAGAGGGACACAGTCCCAGGTACTGCTCTGCCCAGCCTGTGACTCAAATCGAGGTGTCCCAGGGCTTTTTCCAGAGCTGCCAGTGCCAGGGAAGGGGCGGAGGGAAGGCGAAAAAGCTGATGACTCTGCGGTTCCCAGTAATTGCAATGGGCATAGGAAAGGGGACTTGATTAATTTGCCTGATGAATTATGCATCACCTCCGCGTCCTGCCCTCCCAGCTTCAAAGCTTATTATTCATATCGCTCGAATCCAACCACCTCTCCCCTCCTTGCCTGGAAAGCTGTTGTCCAACAAGTATTAGTCAGTGAAGCCTTTGGCTTCACTTCACTGTTATGACCACCTGACAGTGTTTCCAGGAAGTCAACAGTATTAGTGAAATGTGAGCTGTACTTAAAAAAAAAAAATCATTCATATAGTTGGAGTAAATCAGCAAAAACAAGACCAAGATTTATGATGTGAGGAGGAAACTCAGCTGTCTTTTGTAGTCTCAGACAAAAAAAAAAAAAAAAAACTACAGAAGTGGCAATTACTTTGTTAGTTGTGTTTAAAGTTAATACCACATGAAAGAAAGTCTCCTTTAATAAAGAAAGGAGCAACAAGAAATGCCATGACAGTGAGATTAACTGGGTGTTCTCAAGGCCTGCAGATTGAAAATCTGATCTGCTAAGTTTTCATCTTTCTGATCTGTTCAAGCTTAGGTTTAACCAGGGGTCTTTTTCAATCCCTTCTGAGTGGTTAGTGGAAATGTGGCCTTTCATTAAGGGTCCTCACACACCCTAAATGATCCAGTCCACTGTGTTATCCATCCTTCCAGGTGAAGGCAGAAAACTCTTTGTGTTAATTATCAGAGTGAAATAAGGGCAAAACTTCCTAAATGAAGTTGGGTTTGAAGAACTGAGCTGGGCACAGTTTTTGTCAAACTTTTATATGAAAGTGCAGCCTGACAGGCAAAGCTAACAAGGAAAATAAATTCAGTTAGTTAAATAAGTATATGGTTTAATTTTTTGGGGGGGGTAATAGCTTTATTGAGATGATTCACATCCCACACAATTCACCCACTTAAAGTGTACAATTCAATCATTTGTAGTATTTTCATAGAGTTGTGCAGCTATCACTACACTAAATTTTAGATCATTTTTATTACCTCAAAAATAAATCCCGTACTCTTTAGTTGTGACTTCCAGTCTCCCATTTCCCAACCCAAAGCAACCACTAGCTACCCAAGGCAAGCCACCAAGACTAGTTTTCTGTCTCTGTTTGCCAATTCTGGACCTTTCATATCAATGGCATTATAAAATATGTGGTCTTTGTGCCTGGCTTATTTTACTTAGCATAACATTTTCAAAGTTCATCCATGCTGTTGTAGCATGAATCAATACTTCATTCCTTTTTATGGTGAAATAATATTCCATTGTCTGGCTATACTCCATTTTACTTAACCATTTATCAATTGATGAAACTATAGAATTTGCAGTCTTCTTATTTTTATGTTTTCTTTCTGTGAAGAGTCTCATAGCTGAAAAAAAAAGCTTTCATGTAATATATTAGATGAGAAGAACAATGTAAAACTCTAAATACAAAATAGGTTTTAGGTTCGTCTAAGTTGAGGTTATAGCAAATAGTTAGGTCCTAAAACATGTCTTACAACATTCAGATAAAGCTTTACAAAATTAGTTCTTTTTAAGTACAAAATAAAAGAAAGTCTTACATTTGAATCAGTTTTTTCAAAACAGCAGGAATCCTATTCAACAAACGTATATTGAGCATTTATTCTACTATAGTCACTCACCTCAAGAACTTAAAAGTCTAATGAAAAACAACTAAGTTATAGATGACCAATGAAAACAAATGACATCATGTTAGAGACAGCAAATGAAGGCACAAAAAGAATCAATTTTGATGGACAGGTTGAAAGCTGGGCAAATCAGAAGAGTAAACCAGAAGGGTATACCACAGTCTGGCTGGAGGCAAGACCATCTCAGTCTCACCAGCTGTAGATTGGACTTTTAGGACAACACCTCACCAACACCTCTTCCTTAGAGGAGGTAGCTGCAGTTTCAGCACTGAGCTCTCCCTCTGTTCCCCTGATAGACTGAGGACCTTCTTGAATCAGACATTATGGAGAACCCTGTTTCCCTTTTTATATGTCAAATGAGTTGGACTTGATATTCCTCAACTTCTCTCAAGAGGCAGAAAATAGAATGGGAAGACTTCAGAATCTGATTTGAATCATAATTTCATCATTTACTAGATGTGTGGTGTTGAGCACATCATCTTACCCCTTCCAAAGAATAGTTCTCTCATCTGTACAATGAAAACAACACAACTTGTTCATAGACATAGTGTAAGTGGAATGTCTTGAGGTAATATCCACAAGGTGCCTTGCAATTTTAGCAGGCAACATAGAAATGGAAGTTACTTAAGACTCTATCACTTTGAAGTCAATGCAGTCTTCACTGTGATGACAGTGTCATGTGTCAGTTACTCTGTCCATATGAGACAAACCCTGACCAGGACAAGGCATTATCCCCCAAAGTTGGAAGTAGCTTTTGGACACTCCCAGTAGCCAGTGACTTGTTCTTCTCCCAGGGTTCTTAGCACTTTGTTCTTTGGGTTTGAATTATTAGGCAAAGAGTTTTATCTTCTCCACCAGATTGTAATGTCCTTGAAGGTAGGGACTGTGTTCTTTTATACTTAAAATCTGGGTTTATCAGGTAGTTCCCTCTGAAACCATGCTGCTTCTCTGTTATCTTTCCTTTTTCTTTCTCTTTGGAGTAATTTGTGATTCTATGGTTAGAATTTTATTTTTAAAGCCTCTTGAGCCATATTCCCTTTCAAGACATGGCTCTTTAGTCATAATGATCTTTCCTCAGAACATTCAGATGTTTAATTTCCTGACGTCTAGGGCACCGCTTTAGTCCACATGGTTGACGTGATGGGCCACTTCTTCACCACTGGTGATTTGTTTCTCTCATGCTGATTAGCAAACTCAAAATAGCAATTACATTCATTGTTTCCTCTACTTTAGAACCAAATATTAAAGTTGTCAGAAAGGTAAGTCAAATGTTCTTTCTTTAGTAGAACAAGGCTTTCTGTTGATCTTCTGTATAGCTGAAGCCCCCATTACTTCCCAATCTTGTCCAGGTCCCAGGAATCTTATATGAGAGACCGCCACTGACCAGGCCAGCTAAGTGCCACTCTAGTCTGTAGGTCAGGCTGACACTTAGCTTTCTTTGAAAAGTGAAAGAAAATGTTGGAACAGTGTAATCCTAACTTTAGCCTGAAATAGACAGTTGAGTTTATGGATATATCAGTGTATCCCCAAAGATAATGTATTGGAAGGATCCTCAGGGTACTCCCGGGAGTGAGGAAAGAATGCATTCAGATCCCAGAAAGGGCAGAGCAAGGTCAAGTACATAAGGAGACCTTAGCAGTAGGACCTGTGGACCAGCTTTCTAGGGACCACTTTTATGTTAACTTTCCTCCAATATTCTAGTCTCTGGGAATATAAAACTGTCTAAATTTCAAATTTCAGAAGAGAGGCCAGTTGGTTCTTCATGGGTCAGAAGTCTATCCTTCAACCAATCCTTCTCACATAGTGCAGATTTAGGCTCTGATTGCTCACCCTTTCATTTGGAGACAATTGTGGAGAAGGAAGATTTGCTGTGGAGTGGGCAGCAACCCTGACTGGTGTCTACCACAGTAGGTGTGTGCCTGTTTGTTCCACACTGACCAAAAACAAGCAAGGCAGGGGGAAAAATATCTAAGACTCTGTCTGAGTCTACTGCTATTTCATGTGGTGAAAAGTTGTAAGACCAAAGGGGAAAAAAAAACCCCACCAACCTGTAATTTTCTGGTATTTATGATGCTATCTTCTTTTACATGCTTACCTAGCATTTTACGTTCTGTTATTTAACAGGCTAGAAATTCATGAGACCAAGTATTTATTGCAATACGCAAATTTTATGTACCTAAACTGTGAAGCTGGGAATAGGCATTTTCTTAAAACATAGTGCAAACCTCAGAGAAAGGACACTAAATCAGAGCCCCCCAAAGGTTTCTTATTCAACAGAAGAATTCAGGAAGAACGTGGCCCTGAAGGCACTGTAGGATTGGGGACATAGAGCAGGAGAAGATACTCTTTCATTTATTTCTTCATTGACTGTTTAGTGAGTACTCACTGTAGATAAGGCACAGTGCTAGGCACTTGGGATACCTGAGTGATCGTGGTCTCTACCCTCAGAGATCTGAGGGTGCACAATTAAATTAGCAATAATACTCATTGAGTTACAATGAAGATTACAAAGGATCATGTAGCAGGATGACCTCATATTGCAGGGTGTGGGATAAGAGGAGGAAGCTGGGACCTGAGAAGTGATGCATAAAGTCATGTGAAGAGCAGAGGAAAAGTGTTTTAGGCAGAAGAAACCACATGCACACAGGCTCTGAGGCAAGAGAGAAAATGATGCATCCAAATAGTTCTGTGAGTCTAGAGTTGATCAAGTATGGAAACTCAGGAGGCAAGATGAGGCAGAAACCATCTCAAGAATCATTGACTTAGAACTTAATCCCAGGGGCACCAGGGAGTCACAGAAGTTTTTAAATAGGCAGATACTGACTGGGTACAGTGAGGAGAAGGGTTGGGTCTAGATGGCTCTGGAGACCCGGAACCTTAGATCCTGGTAGAAAATAAAAAAGATCCGGCTAGAAAAAGGCTACTAAAAATGGAAATGATCTTTCTCAGAAAGCTGTTCTGAGTGCTAATGCTTGCTTCCTGAGATTTAAAAGAGGTGCTCTGGAGAGCCAGGGCAGGCTACTGCAGACCCTAGGGCAGGGCATGGTGGCTGGGGCCAAGGCAAAGCTGAGAGAAGAGCTTTAGGAGCTCCTCACTGCCACCATGAGATGCCTGCACCAACACAGGACAGGCCCACAGAACCTCGGGGAAGGCACTATCATTTAAAGTGTCTTTGTAAATCATACTATTGACCTTGAGTTCCCAGCCTCTCAGGGAAAGACTCCAATACTGGCAGATGTTGATGCTCAGGTTTAAAACCTGGTACTGACCTGGAGCCCAGGATGGGCACAACCTCCTGGCAGCATCCCTTATATTGCCACACCATGGTGGATAGGTCAACACTGGTCTTATTCCTCCCCTGCAAGGATTATTATTAATAGTTTGCTTGTTAATACCAAAAAGTTACTAAATTTAGAGTTCACTCCCCATTCATTTTTTTGAAGGGAGTGATTCTTTGTCTGATCAACTTGCTATTTTGTCATTCAATATTTATTTAGCATAGGTAAATCCACATGAAATATGTTTGAGAAGGTGCCAAATGAATCAGATATAATCTTGACCCCAAGAAACGTGGAATCATGTATGAGAAATTAGACATGCTAATTCAGCATATATTTATTGAGGCCCTACCAACTGTCAAGATCTGTGCTGGGTGCCTGAGACACAATAATGAAAGGGCCTCAAGGGAGCTTCCATGGAAACACAGACAACTGCTGTATTATTTTTGTAAAAATCAGCACCTTGGTTCTTCAGAGAATGACAGAGAGAGAGATAGAGAGAGACAGAGAGAAAAGAGCTGCCCTTTCCTGCCATGTGCACTGACAGTGTCCAGGGTGGAATCTGAGCTTGGCCATTGGATGCCAGGGCCTGTGAGGAAGGATCAGTGACCTGGCATGACAGTGGAGAAGAATTTGGATGCCAGCATTCCTGGAACTAAGAACAAAGTGGTGGTGACAAAGCTTGGGATACTCAGGCCAGAGTGGAGCTCAGAAAAGACTTTTTAGTGGAGGCGATACCTAGATGTTATTTAGCTGGACCAGCTGGCAGGACAATCCTCTAGGTAAGGGAACAGAATGTCAGCAAATAGAAGGGTAACTATAAAATATATGATGAAATTCCATGGAATAATAATGAAAAGCTTGTGTCAACATGGACAGATCTGAAAAAAGCAATACTGTGTTGAAGGTAAAATTACATATGTTTGTATATGTTTACCTAGATGGTTATAGATTTAAACCTAAAAGGGAAACACACACAACTTAGAGTGGTTACCTCCGGAGAGTGGGGAAGAGATTGAGGGTGGAGGTGAGGGGGTCTTAAGCTTTATTGGTAGTGTACCAGTTTCTTAAAGGGTGAATATATTTGTGTATTATTTAAGGAATGGAAAGCCTTTAATACAAGGTGAAAACCGGTCAGTGCTGTAGACAGATAGAGACGGAGTGTACAAGACACAAGGTGGGGGGATGGAGAGCACCTCCAGCTGGTGGGTGGCAGAACTTCCTGAAGGAGGCAGGCCCCTGTTAAAGGACCAGCCAGATCTGGTCCTAAAGGGATAGAGTGGCAGAGGGACAGACACTGGGGTAGGAAAGTGAGAGATGGATGAGGGAGAGAGCAATAGTTTGCCTGCAATGAGTGTGTGAGGGGAAAGATTGGGGATCAAGGGAAAAAGTTGGATCAGGACCTGTTCACTGGGGCAGGATTGAGGGCTTTGGGGATCTTGAAGCAAAGGAGGGGTCAACAAGGTGGGTTGCAAAGGGCAGAACAAGAAATGAGAGTCAAGTCAAGATTGTTGCAGTGGTCCAGGGGGCAGAGGCTGCAGGCAGCAGGGGAGGAGTGGGAGGCTGGACACATGTGTCACTTTCAGTGGATCATACAATTCAAACCTAAAACACCTTCCCAGCTTCTTAGAAAGGTTCTTATCTCTGGCCTTAAATACTTCAGAGGCAAGGCAAGCTCTGAAGAATGACATGCTCTTTAAACTGACACTCTCAAGGAAAGCCTTAATTTTCTTGAAAAAATTCTTTATTAACTTAAATACCATGGCTTTTCTGCTAACACTAAGAAGAGATTATAATATTCCAGTGGGACTTCCTTTGCTTAACATGAAAATAAACCTGACAGAAGGATTACAAAACTAAACACAGAACATTACAAGAAACACTAATTACCTTTCATTCTTTCTTCTCACGCCCTGAAACAACTATTTAGACAAACAAAGCAGCAGTGAGGGGGAGGGAGCAGAACTGAAGGGTGTGTGGCTCTGCTAATCCCCGCTGCTTTGATAAATCTGAAATAGGATCATTTGACATCTGAGAAGTGGGCGGTCTCTTTCAAGGAGTGCTTTGCATTGGGTTACCTCAGGTAACTCTGATTTACCTTTCGAATCCAACAGCTTTGGACTGAACATATAATTTCTGCCTTGTGAAGTTGTCTTGGAACCCTCCCCTCTCCTTTCCTGGCAGGGTAATTATCTCTTTTGGTCCTGCAGCCCCCTGTGCCCTGCTCTGCAGACCATCTGCATGGAGATGGCTGTCTGCAGACGGTAAGTTTGGGGGAAACCAGAGTCCATTTAGTGGCCACCCCAGTGCCTGTGTTTATAAGAATTTCATGAATGAGCAGATTTGGGAAGAAGTGGGGGGCAGAGGGAGGGAGATAGAGAGAGAGGGGTTGGATGGTCAGGGAGAAGTTTGGCCATTGAAACCCTGCCCTCTGGTTCTGAATAAAGCTGTCTACCCAAACACAAACAAGACTTATTTGGTCATTTTCTGTAAAAAGATTCCATACCCAATACTTATATACTGATTTGGATTTTAATGCCATAGTTAAGTGCATCCTCTCTCCCCACCTTCTATCAGTTGGTTTTCTTTAGCAAAACTAGGAAGGGCCCTTATGATATAGAAATTTTTATTAAAATCTTAAAAAGGCCCAGAAGCACAGCGTGAAATAAATGAGAGACAGTTTCCTAAACAATCAACCTAAGCATATGTACACTCAGCCCCAGTTGCGTGTATAAATAGTAACGTTACCAGGTGCTTTGGTGTCATCCATGACCCTCCCTCTCACCTCTCTGTGTCTCTTCCTCCATTCCTCAGTGTTTGTGTCTGTCTCTGTTCCACCACTGCCCTGGTCGTGCCTCAAGTCCCATCCTGTGTTTCTGTCTCATCATGATCAATGCTAACAAGACGGGTAGATTTTTGGGTTCTAAGAGTTAATGTGATCGTTGCAGGGAATTCTCAGTCCTTCTGTGTGTTATCCTATTACTTGTTGGGGATAAAATCTTGCAAATCCTGGGAGCATCACTCTCCTCCAATACAGCCCCTACATCGGTGTCCCTGAAATACCTTCCTCTCAGCACTGTGCTGCAGATGGCCTGTATTTTTATTGGAAAGAGACCAGCTTCCAGTCTGAGTGTTACCTGAAGCTGCTTCCCTCATTTCCATGAAGGCCTTTAATTTTTATTCTTTTTTTAAAAAAATAATTTTATTAAATCATAATTGTGTACATTGGTGCAATCATAGGGCAGAATGTGCTTCATGTACAACCAGAAATATTTTGATCATACTGTTACAGATAGCATTCACGGCATTTTCTTGATCACTATATAAAGACATTGATGGAAACTAGAGCCGGGAGCAGGTAGGTAACATGCCCATTATTAAAAGGCCTATTTGTATTAGTATAACCATCTGTAATCTCTTAAACCATGGAAAATTTTCT
>CAUYON010210389.1:0-24880 GCA_963573935.1 Arctocebus calabarensis | reverse complement strand
GATGTGCGTTCCTCGACCTTGTCTCTTGACTCAGCTCCAAACCGTTGGCTTTCTTGCTAAATTTCTGTCCTTTAACTCTCCTTCTGGACAGGAGCGTCTGCAGAAAGCTGGCTACAGACCGCCATCTTGGCTCCTCCCTCCTGTGTTGAATTTTTATTTTCTTTCTTGCACATGTACCATTTTCCCTTTGTTAATGTTACAAGCTGAATGTTTTTGTCCCTCTAAAACTTTCATGTGGAAATTCTAACTCCCAATGTTATGAAATTACACATTGAGCCATTTCGGAGACAATTAGGTTGTCTCTCTAATCTCATTCCTAAAGGCTCCTCCCTTATGACTCATCTAATGTAAAGCACCAGCCACATACACCAGAGCTGGTGGGTTCAAATCCAGCCTGGGCCCACCAAACAACAATGACAACTACAACCAAAAAATAGCTGGGTGTTGTGGTGGCCGCCTGTAGTCCCAGCCACTTGGGAGACTGAGGCAAGAGTTTGAGGTTGCTGTGAGCTGTGACACAACGGCCTTCTACCCAGGGCGACATAGTGAGACTCTTGTCTCAAAAAAAAAAAAAAGGAAAAGATTTTAGAGAGAAAGGAAGCCTACTTTTCTCTGCTTTCCACCTCTGCAGATACAAGGAAAAGGGAGCAGTCTGCAACCAAAAAGAGGGACCTCACTAAAAGTGGGCTGTCCTGGGCTGGTACCTTGATCTCAGACTTCCAGTATCTGGAACTGTGAGAAATAAGCTTTTGTTTCTATCCACTCAGCTTATCATATTTTGATATAGCACCCTGAGCTAAGACAATTTATATCTGCTTATTTTTCTCTCTTCATTTTTGAGGAGACTATCAGATTCTTCTTCCCTATTATTATTTCCATAATTTCAGAATTAAGATTTTGTGCTTCCCCATTCTTATGCTTTTTAATTTTTATTTTGTTTGCTTTCTTTATGAAATAAAGCTCCCTAATCTTTGTTTCTGCATTTTATCCAGTTCCTTTCTGGGTAATCTGTTGACCCACTATGTCATTATCTAATCTTGCTTCAGAAATTCATATCCTCTTGAATTTAGTTGAAAACTTAACAAATATTGATTAAACGTCATTTGTGCATTTTTTAATTGTTTGTTTTCTTTGCTTTCCGTATGTTTTTATCATATAAAACTTAAATTCATGAACTCCATATGTCTTTAGATATGTCATTGGAACAATGGGTATCATTAACAGGCCTGGTATTTGTTTCCCCAATGTGATAAGCAGGAGTTACTTTCATCCTTCCACCCACTCCTTTAGCCCTATGACAAGGTTCTTATCATTACTAAGCTCTAGATCTGCCTAGTAAGTCAGTTATCCAGTAGCTATAGGGAAGAACAGGGCAGTGAGGTCTGGAGGACATCTAATCAGGGAATGTTTGTATCTGTCCCCTTTCTTCACTGTGTTTGATGAAAAAAGTGCAGTGTGGTGTGACTTGTTTGGACTCCTTCCTGTGCTGTCCTCTTAATCAGGTGAGAAACATTTGATATGTATCATCCTCACTGTGCCTGCAAATGATTTGATATTTCCTATTGAAGCTGCTATTAGGCTCCTGACATTTATCTACCCCAAATATTGCTGATCGACTCTAATAAGGATGACACCACTTGGTGCAGGATGCCTTCTGTCTCTGCCTAATAGCCTGCATTATCTTCTGTCCTTACTCCTTTCGTCTCCCTTCTTTTGAAATTATATTTCCACAGATCCAGACTTTATAGGATAAGCAGCAAGTTGTTTCTTGGTCTCTTTCTAAGATTTATTATCGATTGCATCATGTTTAGCTGAAATACCTTTCATGTTTCTGCCATGTGTATAACTCTTTCCCATAACTCACCTGATTCTCAGAGTCCATAAAGCAAAAGCAAGAGTTGCTCAGAAGTAGCAAAGCTTTTCTGATGTGAGAATGAGAGTGATTGCCCCAAGAGCTACAATAATAAAAACACTCAAACACTGTATTTTGCCCTTTAGTGTGCATGGACTTGACTTCATAATCATCAATAAATGAACTTTATTTAAAAAATCTCAATTTGAAGCATTTTACATTCTGAGCACCATTTCTTATCCTTCTAGATCATTTATACCAGTACTCTGGTTTTTAATTTCCAATTAATATGAGGGTACAAATGTTTAGGTTATTTTCAATTCTAAAGTAAAATTCAAGTTGTAGTTGAGCACTTCACCCAGGCAGTGTGCTGAACACACCCCCATCATACACATTAGTTGAGATCCTGCCAGTCACCCTCCTTCCCGCCTTCTCTCTCTCCTCCCCTCCTCTTTGCTAAACTATATTTGTGTTTTATCTTTCTTGTGAGTGTGTAGTTGTTTATATATTGGTTTCATATTAGTACTGACTACACTGAATGTCTTTTTTCAATCTTGAGCTACTTTGCTAAGAATAATGTTTCAACTCCATCCAGTTAAACATAAAAGATATAAAGTCTCTATCTTTTCTTATGGCTGAATAGTACTCCATGTACACCAGTACTCTTCATTGACAAACTGTCTATATGGAGGCCTTTCATCTGCAGATGACCCAGAATCCATTGTCTGTGGATGTCTATATTCCTTCTTTACCCAGCTAAGATTCCTGGATCCATCATTAAAAATCATTCCTTTGGGCAGCGCCTGTGGCTCAGCGAGTAGGGCGCCGACCCCATATACCGAGGGCTGCGGGTTCAAACCCGGCCCCGGCCGAACTGCATCAAAAAATTAGCCGGGCGCTGTGGCGGGCGCCTGTAGTCCCAGCTACTTGGGAGGCTGAGGCAAGAAAATCGCTTGAGTCCAAGAGCTGGAGGTTGCTGTGAGCTGTGATGGGACAGCACTCCACCGAGTGCGATAGAGTGAGACTCTGTCTCCACAAAAAAAAAAAAAAAAATCATTCCTTTGCAATTACCTGTCATATTCTCCCTCCACTCTTTCTCCATTATGCATGCATGACTAAAGCCATCTATCCAAATACCTATGCTTTGAGCCAGGAAGCTGAAATCAACATTAAAAAAATGTATACAAATAATATACTTGGACATACTTTACATTCATGATCATATATTTCAAATACACACAAAATTGCCAGCGTCTTCTCTGCCTTTCTTAATTTGACTGATTTCTTACTCCTCAAATTGTTTTTATAATATGCTCTTTTTCTTCAAATAGCCAATATTTTCTCATCTACTCTCTCAGTATACTTTTATCTCATTCATCTCTGACAAAATAGAAACAACAAATGAGAAAACTTTCTCAGCTTCCTTTGACCAAATCTATCCTCATGACCTTTTTATACTTACAATCTCTGCATTTCTTCCTTTGCAATGCCCTTGCTTCTAAAATCAGCCTTAGCAATTGCTACTCTTAATCTCAGACTTTACCTTCTCAAGCATAATATTCTTGCAATTATTAGTCTGTCTCTCTATTATGAATTTTCAAAAAGATGCAAAATAGCATTTTATTAACCATCTTAAAAACATTGCCAGGGTATTAGTCAGGGTAGGCTTAGCTCTGATAAAGTGACATATGAACCTAGATGATTCAGTGACCAAACACAGCAAAAGTTTATTTATTCTTCACATAACAGTGCGACATGGGTAGCTTGGCTCTTCCTAGTCGCTATCTTCAAAAATCCATTTGCTCAAGTTTGCCATTGGAAGAAAAATAAGTGGAAGGATGCATGGGCTATTTGTAAAGCTCTATGCCTGCTAATGGCATGCATAATTTCTATCAACCCTCCCTTGTCCCGATGCAATGTCATGGTTGAAACTTAACTGCAAGGGAGACCAAGAAATGTACTCTTTTTATTCTCTTGAAGAGGAAACTGTTGTGAACAGGAAACATTTTCTCACTAATTCCACATACCTTATCCAGCTACTACTTTTTTTTTTTTGAAAAAAAAGTTTGTTGCCCTCAATAGAGTGCTGTGGCCTCACAGCTTACAACAACCTCAAACTCTTGTGCTTAAGTGATTCTCTTGCCTCAGCCTCCCTAGTAGCTGGGACCACTGGTGCCGGCCACAACACCCAGCTATTTTTGCTATTTTTTTTTTTTCTAGAAACTGGGTCTCGCTCTTGCTTAGGTTGGTCTTGAACTCCTGAACGTAGGGGATCCACTCGCCTCGGCCTCTTAAGTGCTGGAATTACAGGCATGAGCTACCGCGCCTGGCCTCAGTGATCACTTTTTTAAAAGTTCTCTCTCTATTTTCTATTTCATCATCCTCAAATTCTTTTATCTCTCCAACATACAATAATCCATTCTCCATGCTGCTCTTGACAATGATCTGAAAAGCAAATTGAATGGTTGAATTTCTACCTTCCTCTTTGGTGGACTCTCAGCAACATTCCACACTTCCTCCTTCCTGGTATTTCCTGATTGTATTATTTATGGTGTCTGTGAAACCATAGTTCATATCTCTGTCTACTCGGCTGACTTCTCCATCTCAGTTTGCTTTGTAGGTCCTTTAACTCGTCCTCAAGAGTTCCTCCCTGCACAGGCTTCTACTCTTGGAGGATCACATCTGGCTTCATATCTTTACATTTAAATTATTAGATACCACTGACTCTTAATTTTATATCTCCTGCCTCATCCTCACTTCCATTTGACCTCTCATACAAGTTTTTTCTTTCTCTTTACTGCCTTTCTATGTAATTCATCAGTGAGTCCTATTGGTTTCTCCTGCAAAATATATCTTAAAAATAAATGCTTTTTCTGCCTCCACTGTTTTTCACTTCCCTGAGAGAAGCTTATATATTTTTCTCATCCAACGCACTACAGTAGTTTCATAACTAGTTTTCTTGCTTCCCTCCTGTTACAGTGTGTAATTCTTGTCTGCCTAAAATCTGTCTCCTCCCAAAGCTAGAGTTATTTAAAAATCAAATTATATCACTCTGCTTAAAATCTTACAAAGGCTGATTATCATTATAATATCAGCCTGAATTCCTTAATGCGTCAATACATTCCTCTAAAATTGATCTCTTATTTGCCCCATTTGACCTCATTGCCTACCATTTGCCACTCACTCAAGCTACTCTGGCCATTCTGGATTGAGTGCCCTTCAATGAATGTGGATGGTTCATTCTCACCGTGGAGCTTCTGCAATTATTCTAGAGTTCAACAGTAGAACTCTCCCCTGGATCTTCCCATGCACAGTAACTTCTCGTCATTTAGATCTCATTCCTGATACCACTCCCCAATTAAAATACTCAATATTCTCTTCCTACTACCTTAGTTTCAGTTTTTCTGGAAAAGCAGATTTTGAGGCAAGAACTTGAGTACAGGTAGTTAATTTAGGAGTTGATTCCAGAAAACACAAGTGAAAAAGTGGGGGTAAATGAGTCAGGAAAGTGAAAAAGGCTATAATATACCCCTTCTTAATCAGCAGGTTGCTGTTTTGAACAACCAAGGCATATTCCCTCAGAGAAACTCTAAGAAACTGTGAAACACACCTTAAGATTTTACCACCAGAGAAGGAGGCTATTGTATTTGTATACAAACTCATATGTCTCCTTGGTTGAGGGTTGAGATCAACTCTACCTTTGCGCTTCTGAGTCGTGCATGGTCAGACAAGTTCCTATGGTGGCAGAGACATCCTCAGGCAGAGAAGCTGACTATGCAGAACTTGAAAATTACAGAACGAAAGTCCAGGTGTGGTAATCCTGGCACTCTAGGAGGCCGAAGCAGGTGGATGATCTGAGCTCAGGAGTTCAAGACCAGCCTGAGCAAGAATGAGACCCTGTTTCTAAAAATAGCTTGGCATTGTGGTGGGCTCCTGTAGTCCCAGCTACTTGGGAGAATGAGGCAAGAGGATCACTTGAACCCAAGAGTTTGAGGTTGCTGTGAGATGTAACGCCATGGCACTCTAGCCTGGGGCAACAGAGTGAGACTCTGTCTAAAAAGAGAAAAAGAGAGGGAGGGAGGGAGGGAGGGAAGAAGGAAGGAAGGAAGGGGAGAGAGAGAGAGAGAAAGAGAGAAAGAAAGAAGAGAGAAAGAAAGAAAGAAAGAAAGAAAGAAAGAAAGAAAGAAAGAAAGAAAGAAAGAAAGAAAGAAAGAAAGAAAGAGAGAGAGAGAGGAAGAAAGAAAGAGAGGGAAGAAAGAGAGGAAGAAAGAAAAAATAAATTACAGAACTATGCTCTAACATAGTTGCAAGTGAAATCAGAGGTAGGACAATGAAATACAGGACAGTATATGAATAGCATCTATCACACATTCCAGTCTTCTAAATACACACATGCACACCACATAGACCTTTATCACTTGTTAGCATATCTCTAATTTTTCTCACTTATCATTATCAAAATTATCTTCTTTATATATTTGTTTGCTTGTTTACCTTTGTTCTCCCCACAAAGAATGTGAACTTTGCAAAAATAAGCTTTTTATGTTTCTTATTCACCATAACTTCTTGAGTGCCTTGGATAGTGATTAAAATGCACACAGAAAATATCTTCTAAATGAATGAAAGAGAAAATTCTCTAACAATTTCTTATTGAAGGCTATTGGAATCATTTTATAGAATACTCTGAATTAATGTCTACCTTATCATTTCTTAGAAGTTTATGATTTTCTTTTTCTTATAAAAGCAGGAACTGTGCTTTGTAAACTACGACTGTCTTGCATTATTTACTACTAAAGATGTCAGCATATTTTGAGAAGCTGATGATACTTCTTTTAAAAAATCCCACCTGTCAGCCATATCAATCAGTAAGTGACAAAGGATTTATAGAAAAATGCCTTTAAGCTCAAGTGACAGGAACATATAAGCATGCATTACCAACTGAATACAGCTGTCCCAAGAAAGAACTAAGTGTCACACATAAGATTAACTTGAAAGAAAACTGAAATGAGAGAGAAAGAGAGAGAGAGAAAATGGTTAGAATAATAAGAGTAATAGATCCTAAGTAAGTTCTGATTTGATATTAAAACCCAAAAAGGGAACTGCATTTTTAAGTAAAATTTTGAATGAGCATAAAGACATGAGTTTCTAGAGAAAGTACATCAGGAAAAGATATGTATATTTGTTCTAAAGTGAGTGAGGGTGCATTAAAGATGAGGCAAAGATTTTAATGTTAATTGTGGAGAAAAGAAACTGGGCTTTGGCTGGAATAGAGATCGATGCTGTGAATCATAATCAGTCAGCTAATCAGTTAGATAACCCACTGATTAATAATGTCAGTGGGTTCTCTAAAAATCGGAGTTGTGAGTTCAGTACCTCCAGGTTTTTCACGCTAAAGCTACTACCATGACATTTTTATTTAGGATGAGTTGGTATAGTGATTCATGTCTTGAGCAGTCCTATAGAGGATGATGATAATGCATGATTATCTGGGATTGGTACAGTGGGCTAAACAGAGGTTATTTCTGAAGCTAAACGTAGTATCTTATTGCTACAGATTCCTGTTTTTGCAGATCACTCCTTGGCTTTGTTTCTAGATGAATCTTTAACTCTAAATCATTACCTTTATTTAAAGCATGAAAGGATTTGACATACAACTTCTTTAGAAAGAAGAGAAAAAATGGATAGGTTCTTTCTGATTTTTTGTTGCAATATTTCAGAAATCATTCAAAGTAAACGTTGTTATTAAGATGGCAAAAAGGAAGATAAAGAAGTTTTCATTGACAAGACAATGTATTTGTTCATTTGAGGCAGGAAAATAAAAGCACTTCAAAGGAGACAAACGATTTCACTATATTGCTATATACTTTTTCAAGTCACTGGTATCAATATCTACCTATATATTATCTTTTCTTTACATACATGTTAAGAATTGGTATGAGAATTCACAATCATAAGGATGCAGAAACAATGCAACACCCACCAATACATTCATGGATTAATAAAATATGAGATACATACACACACACACATACACACACCATGGAATACTATTCAGCCATAAAAAATGGTTACCTGGTATCTTTTGTAACAACCTGGATAGAACTGGAGACCATTCTCTTAAGTGAATTATCATTAGAATGGAAAAACTAACACTACATGCACTCAATAGTAAATCAGAACTAATCAATCTACACTTATGTGCAAATATGGAAGTAAAAGTCAATGAAAATATGGCAGGTGTGGGCAGGGGGAATTCACACCTAAAGGGTACAATGCACACTACACTATCTGGGAGAGAGGCCCCTTATAACTTTGACTCAATCTGTATAAACCAAACTATGTAACCAAAACTGCTGTACCCCAGTAATATTCTGAAATAAAGGGAAAAAATAAACAAAACAATTTGGGTGCAGGGTATTTAAACCTTGAGGTAATGAAGCATAAATTGATTTTAGTATCCACCATATTACATATAGCCTCACATGGTGTGACATGACTACAGATGAAAGGGGGAAACAACTGTAACCTGAATTCTTGCTTCATGGACTCTTTTAATCTAAGAAATTATTAGATAAAAGATGAAAATACAGTTGAAATGTTCAGAGAAAGAGTTAAATCATTTGGCATATTTTTAGAGAACAGCACTCTCTAGAATTTTCACTGGCCCTCGGGGTAGAGTCATTGGTCTTGAATTGCTTATGTTAGTATTTATCAGTCAACACATAGATTCTAATCTCTGCAAACAGCATTAGCTTTAATAATCAAGAAGGCTGATGATAAACATACGAAATGGGGCAGTCCAGGGAAGTTCAAACTCACAACTTGAAATCTCTTCCAGTGCTGGCCCTGTTGCACTTGGATTGGCTTTGTGCAGTCATTCCCAGAAGCAAAATTCATATTAGAATAATCTGATTGGGGAGGTGGTCAGAGAGGAAATTACACACAAGCAAGCAAATTAAGAGAGAAAAGAAAGAACAATGGAGTCTTATACAGGATGGCCATAAAATTTGTGTACAATTTAAAATAGTTTACTATTGCACACAGACTTTATGGCCACCCTGTATAAGTGGGTTATAAGAAGAAAGGGAGGGAAGGAAGACGGAAAGAAAAGAAAAAACAATATTCTTGGAGCAATTACTAAGTTTCAGCTCCCTGCTAGGCATTTTATACAAAGCAATTTAAAATTCTGCTTACAATTTTACACATAACTCTCTAAAGTATCCAATTTTATTTATGTCTTCACTTGCCATATCTAGTTAAGTGAGCTGCACAAGGAATTGATGCAGGACAAGGTGGCGCCAGGACCTGCCACCTTAACCCTAGAGGTGGTGATACTGCTACGGATGGAGCAACCGGCTTGCTGGAAGGCCCTGACACCTGCAGGGGGAGACACTGGCGCCTTGCTGTCTCCTCTTGGTGCACTTCTGACTGGTGAATTTCATGTAAGTTTCCAGGGCCTGAGCTGGCTGTAACTGAGGAAGACCCACTCCCCAAATGTCAACATTGAGTTCTCTGGGGCTATATAACCCCCTGAGCAGAGCGCTCAAGGACAGACCTCGAAGACAGAGCAGGAGAGTTTGTTCCCTTCCTGGGTTCTCTCTGCTAGGAGGTTTGGTTTTTGTAGTTGTAATTTTTGTTTCTGTAAATAAATCCTGACTTACCATTAACCTTGTGGTCTGTGGATTCATTCTTCCAATTGCGGAGACCAAGAACCTGAAATTCCGGTATGGAGCCAGCCAGGAGAGAAGACCAAGTTCTGGTAACAGAAGGACTTTGTCTTTCTTGTATCATTGTATCTCCTGTATCTATGACAGAGGCTGACTTACGTGGATATCCAGGGGACATTTGCTAAATAAACATTCCAAGAACACTTTTTCAGAACATGGAGTAATTGAAGACTGAGTTGGTGGTGGCAGAGACAAATATTTTTCCCCCACGAAAGTAAAATTCTGAGTAATTTTCTTCTTTTTTCTCTTACTAAATGCTATTTTCAGATGCCTAAAATCCATTGTCAAGTTCAAGGTTCCAGTATTCCAGTAATAAAAAGGTCCTTTTTTATCTGGCTACAGTTATACTGTAAACTCTTGAAACATCATTACTGCCTCCCCCACAAATGGAGAGGGTGTTTGAGGGCAGGTCTGTTTCTTTTAATTTTTTGAACAAATGGTAGTTTCTTTGCTGTTGTTACCAATTAAAATTCCACTGATAATGTTGGAGAGTGCTTCTAATAAGTAACTAGTACATGTTGTCAGAAAGAAAGATTCAAATGGAGTTATATTTAGAGAATTTCAACAGTTAGATTAAGGAGATAAATAAAATTTATATAAACATTTGACAAATGGGAAAATCATAATGGCCTTACCAGAATAGCCATTTGATTTTCTTGTGGGTTATAATTGAAGTGCAATAAATGAATTTTCCCTTGAGCATGTTAGCTTTTTATTCAGAAAGAAAATTTAATTCAACCTTGAATTGTCAAAAGCAAAAACCTTGCTTACATTTTACATTTCGGGGGATAATACAGCCCTCCTTTTTACTTTGTCACTTTTAACTATGCTGCTTACATAGATCAAATCAACTTGATACTTCACAAAAATTTTTGAATGTGCTAGACAAATCTGGTCTGTATGTGACAAACTACTCTATGATGTCCACCTTGGTTTGCAACCTGCTTAGAGGAGAATTCTAATATCCACTTCCTTGTTTGTAGTTATTGATTAATTGTATATTGCTTATCAATAATCTTCCTTATTAAGCCCTGGCTGTAATATATGATACATATTTATGTAGTTTCCTAAAATGTCTCTTATATAAGACATTTTAACAGTTAATCTACAGTCTAAGCAGCATTTTGTAAAGAAACTTTGCTTGAATTGCTTATAGAATAATACCCTACTCAAATTTGGTCAACAAATCTCATGTTTTTCTAATTAGTTATTACAATGGCTAAAACAGCTTAACTGGAATAAATTCATTCCTATCTATTTCAATTCACTGTATCATGCAGTGATCTTACAATTTAGTTTTTTAACTCTACCAGTCAACTCTGAATAATCTGTCTGTATAACTTATACCCACAACGCTGAACTGTTTCTGTACCTTCTAATCCAAACTTTGCAATCTCTACTATTTTTCCCCTAGCTTAAGGAGACTGGAGGTAAGCCTGGTTTTTCAAATTTGATACCACCTCCTTTTAATAGAACAGACCTAATAATTTTGTTATAAAATACACTTTATGTTCTTTCTCATTTTTAACTTAAGTTTGACGGTATTTTGGCCTTTGTTCAATTCATTCTGGATATACTAAAATAAAATAAACTGTGATTAATAAATGTGAAACTGTTATAAGATACAGTATATCATACTTAACATTTAGTAGTAACTGATGACAAAAATTATAAAATTATACTTTATTCTTTCTAAAATTTTGTTCATCAACTTGAAAACTTTCCTTGTGCTTTTCCTTTGTAGATAATTCTTTCCCTCACCCTGAACCCCAAGCAACCATTGATTTATTTTCCATTAACTATAGCTTTGCCTTTTCCAGAAATCTCAAACATGGAATCATTTATTTAAAGGCATTAGGATCTGGGCTTCTTTCAGTTAGCAAAATGCATTTGAAATTTAGCTATGTTGCTTCATGTATCAATAGCTTATTTTTTTAATTTTTTATTTTGTATTTTTTTTAGAGACAGAGTCTCACTTTGTCACCCTCAGTAGAGTGCTGTGCCATCACAGCTCACAACAACCTCCAGCTATTGGGCTTAGGTGATTCTCTAGCCTCAGCCTCTCAAGTAGCTGGGACTATAGGCACCTGCCACAATGCCCAGCTATTTTTTGTTGTTGTTGCAGTTTGGCTGCGGTGGAGTTTAAATCCACCACTCTCCATGTATGGGACCAGCGCCCTACTCACTGACTCACAGGCACTGCCCTCAATAGCTTATTTCTTTGGTGTTATGGCAGACTTTGGAAACACTGGAGTTTGTTTGTTCGTTCTACAACTGAAGGACACTTGGGTTGTTTCAGGTGTTTGATGGTTATGTATAAAGTGCAATACACATCCACATACAGGTTTTTGGGTGAACATAAGTTTTCTCTTATTTGGGGAAAAGTTTTATATATACATATACATATATATATATACACACACATATACATATATATATTCTGGGTTGGAAATTGTTTTGTTTAAGATTAAAGGTGGCTCAGTGCCTGTGGCTCAACAGACTAAGGCGCCAGTCACATACACCTGACCTGGCGGGTTCAAATCCATCCTGGGCCTGCCAAACAACAATGATGGCTGCAACCAAAAAATCGCCAGGCATTGTGGCGGGTGCCTGTAGTCCCAGCTAATTGGGGGGCGAAGGCAGGAGACTCGCTTGAGCCCACAAATTGGAGGTTGCTGTGAGCTGTGATGCCATGGCACTCTATCCAGGGAGACAGCTTGAGGCTCTGTCTCAAAAAAAAAAAAAGAAGGTTAAAGGTGTATGACTATTCTCTTCTGGCTTGGAATGTTTCAGTTGAAAAGTCTGGTGTCACTGATGGCTCTGTCCCTATAGGTCAGTTGGCGCTTTTTCCTGGCTGCTTTCAGAATTTTTTCTTTTGTCTTGATTCTGTACAGGTTAATTACAATATGTCTTGGAGAGTTGCAATGACCTGGGTTTAATAGCACGTTAAAAGGAGTGTATCAGGTTATTTAGTGAAACTTGGGAAGTTGTTATTTATGATATTGCATAATAGGGCTTCCATTCCTTTGAGATGATCTTTCCCTCCAGGGATCCCTATTATTCATATGTTTGAACTACTTTAAGAAGTCCCTTAATTCTCTGAGCAAATGTTCCGCTTTCTCTCTATTCTTTTGTACCTCTTTAACTACCTGGGTTAACTGAAAAACTTTATCCTCTAGCTCTGAGATTCTTTCTTCTGCATGGTCTAATCTATTTTTTATACTTTCTACTGCATCTTTAAATGCCCTGTTTGCTTCCTTCATTTCCTTAAGCTCTGCCATAGCATTTCTATACTCTTCATCTCTTTCATTCATCTTTTGGTTCTGCTTTTCCACTTTCTCATCTGTTCCCTTTATTGCCTTTAACATCTATATTTTAAATTATCTTTCTGTAAATTACACTAATTCTTTGTATGTGGAATACTCTGCAGTAGCTGCCTCGTGGTTATCTGGGGGAGTTGCTTTGGTTCAGTTTTCCATGTTGCCAGAATTTTTTGTTGATTACTCCTCATATGTGTTTTCTTCTTGTTCACCACTTTGCCCTACTTTTTCCTTCTCACTTCCTCCTCACTTTAAATTACCTTGTATCGGAGCTTAAGTATTGAAGTGGCTTCTTAGTACAAGGCCAAAAGGAAGAGAAAGATAAATAAGCAGCAGGGAGAAAGAAGAGGAAGAGGACAAAAGAAGAAAGGAGAAGGAAACAAAGGAAGGGGGATGAAATAAAAGAATTTAAAAATAGGAGAGAAGGAAGGAAGAAAGAGAGATTGAGAGTGATAGGAGAAATGGAGATGTTTGGCATGGTGCTATGGCCATGCCTGAAACTAAAGGATTAAAGATGTTTGGGCTGGGCAGGTCCCTCACCATCAAGAGCTCCTAACCAGTTTGAGGAGAACAAGACCTACTTCTGTCAAATATAGGAAGATAGAGAAAAGAATGAAGAAGAAAAAAATAAAAATAAGAGGAGCTGGAACATATTCTTCTTAGCAAAGTATCTCAAGCATGGAATAAAAAGTATCCATGTACTCAGCCCAACTATGAAGCTAATTTAAAGGTTCCATATGAAGGCTATAACCCAACTATAGCACAAGAATATAGGAAGGGAGGGGAGGAGGAGGGTGGAGGGAGGGTAATTGGTGGGGCCACACCTATGGTGCATCTTAGAAGGGTACAGGCGAAACTTACTAAATGCAGAATACAAATGTCTTCATACAATAACTGAGAAAATGCCATGAAGGGTATGTTAAATAGTTTGATGAAAACATTTCAGATTGTATGTGAAACCAGCACATTGCACCACTTGATTGCACTAATGTATGCAGCTATGATTTAATAAAAAAAAAATGAAAAAAAAGAATAAAAAAACCAAAATATAAAAAAAGAAAAAAGAAACAAAAATTCAGCAGTGTAGTGCTGTCTTTTCAGAGGCCAAAGGTAGAAAGTCTCCCTAAACTATGATTTCACCATCACCTTGTGCAAGGCCTCTGGAAAGACCTCCTAAGCAGATCCACGCCAAGAACCCCCAGCTCTCAGAGAAAAAAGAAAAAGGAAAAAAATACATAAGGAAAATTTAAAATATAGTTATTTCAGATAAGAAAAAAGAAGAAAGAAAAAATCAGAAACTAACAACAAAATGGGGTGATATCTTAGGTGTTGTATGAGAATTTTATGTGGGAAAGATGAGAAAAGTAGAAAGTCTCTGCCAAAAAATAGAAAAAAGGAGACAAGTAAAATAGAGAGAATAAATGGGCTTGAGATACTGTAAAAAGCAAAAAGGAGCCCTTGCTCTTGAAAAAAATAAAAATGGAGATTAAGAATACAACCAACCGTGGGTGGCACCCATAGCTCAGTTGGCAGGGCACCAGCCATGTACACCTAGAGTGGTGGGTTCAAACCTGGCCTGGGCCTGCTAAGCAACAATGACAATTGCAACCAAAAAACAGCCGGCATTGTGGCAGGCATCTGTAGTCCCAGCTACTTGGGAGGCTGAGGCAAGAGAATTGCTTAAGCCCAAGAGTTTGAAGTTGCTGTGAGCTGTGACACCATGGCTTTCTACCCAGTGTGACAGCTTGAGACTCTGTGGCTCAAGTGGCTAAGGTGCCAGCCACATAACATCTGAGCTGGTGGGTTCAAGTCCAGCCTGGGCCCACCAAACAACAGTGACGGCTGCAACTAAAAAAAAAATAGCCGGGTACTGTGGCAGGTGCCTATAGTCCCAGCTAATTGGGAGGCGGAGAATTACTTCAGCCCAGGAGCTCGAGGCTGCTGTGAGCTATGATGCCACAACACTCTACCCAGGGTGACAGCATGAGGCTCTGTCTCAAAAAAAAAAAAAAAAAGAAAAGAAAAAAGAAATAAGAAAGAATGCAAACAACCAAACAAACATATAACAAAAAACAAAAAATTAAGTAACTAGAAACAACAACAAAAAAGAGAAAAGAAAAAACACTACTAAAAATAAGATTAAAAAATAAAAATAAAGGGCAGTGCCTGTTGCTCAGTGGGTAGGGCACCAGCCCCATATACTGAGGGTGGCAGGTTCAAACCTGGCCTCGGCCAAAGGGCGTTGTGGCTGGGTGCCTGTAGTTCCAGCTACTTGGGAGGCTGAGGCAAGAGAATCACCTAAGCCCAGGAGTTGGAAGTTGCTGTGAGCTGCGTGACGCCACAGCACTCTACCAAGGGAGAAAAAGTCAGACTCTGTCTCTACAAAAAAAAATAATAGTAAATAGATAGATAAATAAATAAATAAATAAAACAATTGTAGAAGGGGGCAATATTAACTCTATATGTGTGTGTATACACACATATATTGCAATATACCTCCAGCACACCAGGCGGCGCTGTGGTGTTAGGAGAGGTAGAGCACACATGCAGGGAATTCTAGTTCCTCTAATACTTGAGGATAAGGGGGTCTTGTTATCTTTACTTAGTTGCCCTGGTGAGTGCCTAATTATTTACTCAGTATTCATTTCCCTCTAGGTTGGAGTATTAACACTATCCATAGTCTTTGGTAGGCAAGTCTCACAGTGCCTCCTGATAACAATTCCTACAGGGTGCTAGAGCCACCCAAATCTCCCCAGGAGTGGATGATTAGGCTCGGCAGGCATGCCAAGGCCAGCCATGTACTAGGCCCCTGCGGACAGACTTTCCCACAATGGCACCCCGGTAGCATCCATGACCTTCTTACAATAGCTGCCCAGTTAGCAGCCAAGACCTTCTGGCAATGGCAACCCAGCCCCCAGTCAAGCTGATGGAAAATTCACTCCACCACCGAATTCAAACCTGGTGGCTGCCAGATGCAGTGGTGGGCGCCTGTAGTCCCAGCTACTCGGGAGGCTGAGACAGGAGGATCACGTGAGTCCAGGAGTTCTGGGCTGTAGTGCGCTATGCCAGGTGTCCGCACTAAGTTCGGCATCAATACGGTGACCTCCCAGGAGCTGGGGACCCTAAGGAGGGGTGAACTGGCTTGGGTTGCAAATGGAGCAGGTCAAAAAACTCCCGTGCTGGTCAGTAGTGGGATCGTGCCTGTAAATAGCCACTGCACTCCAGCCTGGGCAACATAGTGAGACCCCTATCTCTTAAAAAATAAAAAAGTACAAAACCCAGTGGCTGAAGGCTGTTTGAGTCTACCCACTTGCCCGGTCTTTCTACTAAAGTTCCAATGTGGGCTCGGGCAGAAGGGCTTTCTCCTGTCCCAAGGGCCACTGGCCTAAGCACTTGCCTTCTGTGTCCTCCACAGCTCCAGACTTTCTGCTGTCTCATGCAGTCCACCACCGTCTCATGTTTTTACTTCTTAATAATAACCATTTTGACTGGGTATAGTGGTATATCATTGTGGTTTTGAATATACCTGAAGATTAGTGATATTGAACAATTTTTCACATTTCCTGAATATTTGCACGTATGCTTTGAAAAATTCTGTTCGTATCTTTTGCCTGATTTTTGGTGGGATTATTATTTTTTCTTGCTGATTTGAGGTTTTGTATATTCTGATTAGTAGTCCTTTTTTGGATGTATAGCTTCTGAATATATTCCGGTATTCTGTAGTTCCTAGAATCTCCATCCTGCAACCAAATATTCAAATGCTTTCCCACAGAAAGCAGACACACACGACAAAGTCATCAAAAATCTTAGCTAACTTTTAAATTAACACAACAGTTTTAATTTTTTGAAATTATTAAGTATATAGTGGTTAGATTATTACAAAATAATGTACATTTTAAAATATATCTAGTTGAAATTTCTTGAATGTGGCCTTATTTTATTGCAGTTTGACTATTTTGTCCTTTGAACATAAAAAGGTTCTCTATTCTGATCTATGTCTGTTAATTGTGCATTTAGATCATTTAAATTAAATGTTGGTATTGATAAGTGAAGTATTATTCGAGTTATCATGTTGATTGTTAACTATTTGCATTGTTTTCTCCCTGATGTTACTATTTTATAAGAGCTATGCATGTTTTACTTTCAAGTGATTTTGCACTGGTGAGTGTTGACTACACTTTTTTTTTTTTTTTGAGACAGAGTCTCACTATGTTGCCCTCAGTAGAGTGCCGAGGCATCTCAGCTCACAGCAACCTCCAACGCTTGGGCTTAAGTGATTCTCTTGCCTCAGCTGCCCAAGTAGCTGGGACTACAGGTGCCCACCACAATGCCTGGCTATTTTTTGTTGCAGTTGTCATTGTTGTTTAGCTGGCCTGGGCCGTGTTCAAATCCACCAGTCTTGGTGTATGTGGCTCGTGCTGTAACCACTGTGCTACGGGTGCTGAGTCTTGACTACAGTTTTTGGTATGAGGAGTACTTTTGAACATTTCTCATAGGGAAAAGCTTAGGGGGACAAATTCCTTTAGTGTTTGCTTATCTGGAAAAGATTTTCTTTTTTACTTATAAAACTTAGTTTTGTAGGACATAAAATATATGGCTGACAATTATTCTGTTTGGGATGTTAATGGTAGAACTCCAATTCCTACTGGCTTATAAGGTTTCTGCTGAGAAGTCTACTAATGGATGGGTTAGTCTGATGATTTTCCTTTATAAGTTGCTTGATGCTTTTGTCTCATTGCTTGTTGGATTTTCTCCTTCAATTTGACTTTAGTTAGACTGATGATGATGTGTCTTTGTCAGCAATAAATCTTCAAGCAATAAATCTTCAATCAGTTCATTGACCTTATTGTGTCTGGGTGTCTAAATCTCTACAAGATCAAGGAAGTTTTCTTTTATTATTCCCTCAAATAGGTTTTCCATTCTTTTTAATTTGTCTTCTTCCTCAGAGATGCCTATGATTTTAATGTTTGGGCTTTTTACATAATTCCATATTTCTCAGAGACTTTTTTCATTTCTCTTGATTTTATTTAACTACATAGATTAATTCAAAAGCTTTCTTTTCTTGGTCTAGTCTGTTAACATTTTCTACTGTATTTTGAAATTCTGTAAATAACTCCTTTATTTCCAGGAGTTCTGTTATGTTTTTTAAAAATTATCTATCTCTTTAGTGAAGTTTTTATTTGTGTTGTGAATTTTTTTGTTTGTTTCTTTGAGTTGGTTTTCAACTTTCTCATTGATCCCATTGAACTTACTTAAGATTCATATTTTGGATTCCATATCTGGCATTTCAAAAATTTCCTTTTGGTTAGAGACCATCATGGGAGTGCTACTATGATCTTTTGCTGGCGTCAAAGTAAACTTTTTGTCCATATTTCCAGCCTTCTTATGCAGTTCTTCTCATCTGGACTCTCTTCCTTCAGCTCAAATCAATAGCTTTGTGGTTTACCTGTTCTCCTGTGATGGGAGCTCCCCTGCTTCAGAAAAATGCTCAGATAGGAGAAGTGTGCAGTGTGAGCCTGTAACAGGAGGGGTATTGGAAACCAGCACAGGGAAGGAGAGCAAAACAGAGTGAAATTGGTGGGGATTGAGAAAAATACAGAATAGGGGAAGACACAGAGACAAAATATGGAATAAGGAGGTCTGCTGAGCTGATGGCTGCAGCCAGCACCAAAGCAGAAAATCAAATTTATTTTATAGTATCTGTACAAGGTTGTCCAGGGGGAAGCAGCATAAACAACAGACATATTTTTGGTCTTACAGCATGATTGGAAAATGTAAAACACTTGAGTAAAGACAAATCATCTGGTTAATGGTTATTACTCAACTTCGTTAACATATGACAAAAAGTAAGAAAGGAAAGATCTCAAAGATCTCTGAATAGTTCTTAAAAGTTAACTACACAGAGAAAGAGCTAGTGACTTCTGGCAAAGGGAGCATGCAGAAAGGAATATGGTCGTTTCTGGAACAGAGAAGTAGTTGGGGGTTCATTCCCTGATTGTTCCCCAGGCTCTGGGGGCCTTGCCGCCTCACGGCCCACTCTCCACAGAGGGGCAGGCCTCTATTGATGAAATTCGCAGAAGCAGACAGCTGTGGGATACATACTTCCCTCTCTTGGTAGTGATTGTGGTTTCTGTCCTTCAGTGATCCCGATGTGCAAAGATAGTAGCTTCTGTCCGGGCCCAGCTGCAGTACAGGTAGCAGAGATAGCTTAACCTGCCATGTTCAGGTCCACCGGACTGGCTGTTTGCTATGGCTGAAATGCTGTGACAGGGAGGTGTGGTTATGCCATGGACTTCCCTAGAGGGATGTTAACCTCCTCCTGGAAGAGAGCGGTATCTCAGGAAGAGGACTACTAGTCCACCCTCAAATCCATGGAATACACAAGGCTTCTGTGGTTTGAGTAGGTGCCTGGCAGTGTTTTCTATTGATTCAATGATGTACAGACGCAGGGGTTGAGATTCCTAGATTGAGACTGTCAGGTTGAAAGCTCACACTTGGGAGCAAAGGTGGCTATGTCTGTGGCATTGTATGGTTGGAGAAAGGTAGGTCCCCATTTCCATTTTTTTCCTGGGCTACAATGCTGCTTCTTTCCTAGAGTGGGGGTACTCTCTCACCCTATAGACTCCTATCTGCACCCAATTTTCCACTGGAAGTGGTGTAGACAACTTTGAATGATGATCCATGTACTCTCTTTTACAGGACAGTGAGCTCTTCACTCTCTTTCATGCTAAGAAGTATTCATGGTACTTCTTAGTACTCTTGGGACAACCCACCCTATAGGTCAGAACTCCAGGAGCATGGTGCTGCTTTCTTCTGTCACCTCATTTCCCTATGGCTGTCAAATTCCAAGCAGGTACAGGGGAATGTTCATGTTGAAGGGTGGGCTTGTGCCTAGGCTTAATCTGAAAGATCAGAAGGGATCAGGGTGAACCCCTCTGAGCAGTGGCAGCAGGGATGGGGGACCATAGGGGCTTATGTCCACCTTGGTCCCATGGTAGCTGCAGCAATGGTGGCAGAATGGGCACCACTCAGGCGTAGCAGCAGGGGTGAGTGGACTTGGGGGTTCACCCATGCTTGGAATCCACAGCAGCAGTGGAATGGTGGCACTTGTCCCTGGGGCCTATAAGAGGGCCTGGCATTCCTGCTCCCTTCATGACCTGGAAGCAGCGATGAAGAAGCTGTGCTGGGAGCACTGGCCCTTGGACAGACACCACACTCTGAGGCTGGGCTCTCAAAATGGTACCAGATGCAGCATTCATAGCTTTAAAGACCACTATGCTCCCTATCTGGAGCAATGCTGCTGTTCAGTCTGTAGGCAGCTCCCTTATTAGTGTGGAAGCCCTTCAGGGTAGAGGGGTGCATCTGTAGCTAGAAATGCAAAGTCTGTGGTGGCAGTGTGGAGCCTCAGGAGTCTAGCCCTTACCCCTTGACCATGTGTGGGTGCCAATTCTGGCTGCTGCCAAGCTGGCTGAGTGGGCCATCCTGTATCCCTCTCATTTGCTTTTTGTGCCTCCCATCACATCTCTATTGAATATCAGTGCATTCTCTCAGAAGATTCATCTAAAGGTAAAAATCTACTTACCCCAATTTATTAGTCCATTCATGGGTCAATGGGCACTTGGGCTTCTTCCATGACTTAGCAATTGTGGTACATGTGTAGCATGGAATATTACGTAGCCTTAAACAAAGATGGAGACTTTACCTACCTCTTTTATGTTTACATGGATGGAGCTAGAACATATTCTTCTTAGCAAAGTATCTCAAGAATGGGAAAAAAAAAGTATCCAATGTACTCAGCCCTACTATGAAGCTAATTTATAGCTTTCATATAAAGACTATAACCCAACTATAGCACAAGAATATGGGGAAAGGGGCAAGGAAGGGAAGGGGAGGGGGAAAGATGGGTGAATGGAGGGTAATTGGTGGGGTCACTCCTACATCTCAGAAGGGTACAGGTGAAACTTACTAAATGCGGAATACAAATGTCTTCATACAATAACTAAGAAAATGCCATGAAGGCTATGTTAAACAGATTCATGAAAATATTTCAGATTGTATATTAAACCAGTGCATTGTACCCCATGATTGCACTAATGTATGCAGCTATGATTTAAATTTGGCCCAAAACAAAAGTTTACACAAAAGTTTAAATGGTTCAGTTTATTTCATTTTCACAATGATCCTATGCCAGAAAGTAGTTATTTCTATTAATCTGATTTAGTAGATGAGGGGATAAAGACTCATGAGAAGCCAATTAATTTGTTTGTTTGAACACTGCTAAGAAGAAATAAAACCAAGACTTCACATATAGCTTCTGTGGTGCCATCTCTAGTCCTGTCTGTCTAGGCTGCCTTACCAAAAACATATATAGTGATAATCCAGAGTTTATCTTTAGAAGCAAAATGGTACATATGTACACACATGTCTACATTTATTTTTTCTGGTCACAACTAACTTTTAAGATATACAGTCTAGCCATATTAAATATGCAAAGATTGGTTGAACTGACAAATCTTATGATTGAGAGCAAAATGGCCAGAAGAAAGTTAATGTTTATTGATATGTTTATTATTATTATGTGTCATGTAACTTCATTCTTTCCTTCAACATACATTTTATATATATATGTATATATATATAATATACATATATATATATATATTCTCTCAGAAGATCCATCTGAAAGTAAATGTGTGTGTGTGTGTATATTATGCCATGCATTATTCTAAGGGCTGGGAGGCAGCAGTCACCAAACTGATGAACTCCATGTCCATGGGAAGAGAAAACAAATTTTAAATATATAAAAATGTCATCTTGTGATATATATACAATGTAGAAAAACAAAGCAAGAATGGATGACAAAACACAATCTAAGTATCTGTTGCCTGTAAGACATATCCAAACCACAAGATGGAAAAACACTCAAAGTGAAAGGATGAAAGAAAATTCCATGCAAATGGAAGCCAACAGAGAGCAGGTATAGACATTCTCATATCAGACAAAATTGACTTTAAATGAACAATAATAAAGAAAGACAAACATGGTAATATATAATGGTAAAGGGAGCAATTTGACAATCAGATATAAGACATCTAACACAAGAGCTCCCTGGTAGATATGTAAAGCAAATTCTGCTAGAGCTAAGCAAAGAAATAATAGCATTATAATTGACAGGCACTTCAACACCCCACTATCAGAGCTGGACAGATCATCAAAGCAGAAAATAAAGGAACACTGGACTTAAATAGGACCTTTGAAGAAATGGACTTAACAGATGTTTACAGAACATTCTACCCCCAAACTACTACTGAATATACATCCTTCTTATCAGCAGATGGGACCAGCTCCAAGATTGATCATATGTTAGGCAATAAAACATGTGTCAATAAATGTCAAAAATCAAAATTATACTGTGTATCTTCTCAGGCCACAGTGAATTAAACTAGAAATTAATTCTAAGAGTGACACTCAATTAAACACAAAGCCATGGAAACTAAATAGCCTGCTACTGAATAATCATTGGGTGTCAGTAGTGAAATTAAGATAGAAATCAAAAGATTCCTTGAAATGAATAAAAAGGGAGTAAATGTCCACATCCAAAAGTCAGAAATTTCAAAAATTAACAATCTAATATCACATCTCAAGAAACTAGAAAAGGGTGAACAAAGCTAACACAAAGCAAATAGAAGAAAATAAATAACAAAGGTCAGAGCACAACTAAATGAAATGGAAAAAATAATAATGCAAAAGGTCAATGAAACAAAAAGTTAGTTCTTTGGAAAGATAAACGAGATTGATAGATCTCTTGCTAGATATCGAGGAATAGAAGAGAAATGACATAAATAAGCTCAGTCAGCAATGAAAAAGGAGATATCACAACTGATAGCATAGAAATAAAAACATCATCCAAGTGTTAGGTCTGTCTGGATGTTCCCTGGTCCCTGGCTCCCAGTGTCAAGAGTACTGGTACCAAGTTGAGGTGATGACAGAGTGATCACAGATAGAAAGCAGTCACACACACACACATTTATTGCAAAGAAAAAGCACATCTCAGAGGGAGAGATAGGTCATTCTCCACAAATGGAGAAAGACCCTGACATCTGAACACATACTGTCTTTCATATGCTCACTGGTTTGTCCTGCCTTTCTCCTGGCAGGATTGGTTGCTTTGGGGGTGATTGGCAGGTTGGGGTTATATAACAAATTGCCTAACAGGATACACACCAGTTTCCTTACTATGCATATCCTCCTAGAATCCTTTGTGAAACTCCACCATGCTATGCTGATTTTTTTTTTATTTTATTGTCTTTATTATTAAATCATAGCTGTGTACAATAGTGCAATCAAGGGGTACAATGTGCTGATTTCATATACAATCTTAACTATTTTCATCAAACTGATTAACATAGCCTTCCTGGCATTTTCTCAGTTGTTATATGAAGAAATTTGTATTCTGCATTTAGTAAGGTTTGCCTGTACCCTTCTACGATGCACCATAGGTGTGGCCCCATTAATTACCCTCCCTCTGCCCCAAACTACCCCTCCCCTCCCTACCCTTGCCCCTTTCCCCATATTCTTGTGTTATAGTTGAGTTATACCTTTCATACGACAGCTATAAATTAGCTTCATAGTAGGGCTGAGTACATTGGATACTTTTTCTTCCATTCTTGAGATACGTTGCTAAGAAGAATATGTTCCAGCTCTATCCATGTAAACATGAAAGAGGTAAAGTCTCCATCTTTCTTTAAGGCTGCGTAATATTCCATGGTATACATGTACCACAATTTATTAATCCATTTGTGGATCGATGGGCACTTAGGTTTCTTCCAAGACTTAGCAATTATGAATTTGGCTGCAATGAACATTCTGATACAGATGTCTTTGTTATAATGTGATTTTTGGTCTTCTGGGTATATATACCTAGTAAAGGAATTATAGGATCAAATGGCAGGTCAAATTTTAGATCTCTAAGTATTCTCCAACATCCTTCCAAAAGGAACGTATTAGTGTGCATTCCCACCATCAGTGTAGAAGTGTTCCCTTTTCTCCACATCCACGCCAATATCTCTGGTTTGGGGACTTTTTTATGTGGGCTAACCTTACTGGAGTTAGGTGATATCTCAAAGTAGTTTTGATTTGCATTTCTCTGATAATTAAGGATGGTGAGCATTTTTTCATGTGTCTGTAGGCTGTACGCCTGTCTTCTTTAGAGAAGTCTCTCTTCAAGTCTTTTGCCTGTCCTGAGATGGGATCACTTGTTCTTTTCTTGCTAATACGTTTGAGTCCTCTATGGATTCTAGTTATTAAACCTTTGTCGGGGGCATAACCTGCAAATATTTTCTCCCATTCTGAGGGCTGTCTGCTTGCTAAACTTACTATGTTCTTGGCTGTACAGAAGCTTTTTATTTTGATCAGGTCCCAGTATTGTATCTTTGATACTGCTTCAATTGCCTGAGGAGTCCTCCTCATAAAATATTCACCCAAATCAATTCCTTCAAGAGTTTTCCCTGCACTTTCTTCTAGAATTTATATGCTATTTTTAAGCTTCATGTCTTAAGTTTAAGACTTTAATCCAGTGAGAGTCTATCTTAGTTAATGGTGAGAGGTGTGTGTTCATTTTCAGCCTCTTACAGGTCGCTAGCCAGTTCACCCAGCACAATTTGCTAAATAGAGAGTCTTTTTCCCACTGCATGTTTTTAGTTGGCTTGTCAAAGATCAAGTAATGGTAAGTAGCTGGATTCATCTCTTGGTTCTCTATTCTGTTCCAAGCATCTACCTCTCTGTTTTTGTGCCAGTACCATGCTGTTTTGATCACTATTGATTTATAGTACAGTCTCAGATCTGGTAGCGTGATTCCTCCTGCTTTGTTTTTATTTCTGAGTAATGTCTTGGCTATTCCAGGTTTTTTCTGATTCCATATAAAATGAAGTATTATTTTTTCAAGATCTTTAAAATATGACAATGGAGCTTTAATAGGAATT
>CAUYON010210388.1:0-10825 GCA_963573935.1 Arctocebus calabarensis | reverse complement strand
ATAGAGTGCTGTGGCATCACAGCTCACGGCAACCTCCAATTCCTGGGCTCAAGCGAGTCTCCTGCCTCTGCCTCCCAAGCAGCTGGGACTACAGGTGCCCACAACAATGCCCGGCTATTTTTTGGTTGCAGCCATGATTGTTGTTTGGTGGCCCCAGGCTGGATTCGAACCCGCCAGCTCAGGTATACGTGGCTGGTGCCCCAGCCCGTTGAGCCACAGGCGCCGAGCCTTTCCTTCAATTTTTATTCTATATTTAATGTTTTTTTTTTTTTTTTTTGAGACAGAGTCTCACTATGTCACCCTGGGGTTAAGTGCCATGGCGTCACAGCTCACAGCAACCTCCGACTCCTGGGCTTAAGCGATTCTCTTGCCTCAGCCTCCCAGTAGCTGGGAATACAGGTGCCTGCCACAACACCTGGCTATTTTTGTTGTTGTTATTGTAGTTGTCGTTATGGTTTAGCAGGCTCGGGCTGGGTTGGAATCTGCCAGTCCCCATGTATGTGGCTAGTGCCCTAACCACTGAGCTATGGGTGCTGAGCCTAAATTTTTTATTGTTGTTGTTAAAGACAGAGCCTCACTGCTGCTGGCGTGTGTAGAGTGCTGTGGTGTCACCTTATTTCACAGCAACCTCAAACTGTTGGGCTCAAGGAATCCTCTTGCCTTAGCCTCCTGAGTAGCTGAGAGCAGCTGAGAGTAGCTGAGTGTCTGCCAAACACCTGGCAAGTTTTTCTATTTTTAGTAGAAACTGGGTCTTGCTCTGGCTCAGGCTGGTGTTAAACTCCTGAACTCAAGCAATCCACCTACATCAGTCTCCCAGAGTGCTGGGATTACAGGCATGAGCCACTGTGCCTGGCCCCTCTGAACACATTTTTAAGTGTTTAATGCAGTTTTATTTATTTATCTTTTTTTTTTTGCAGTTTTTGGCCGGGGCTAGGTTTGAACCCACCACCTCCGGCATATGGGGCTGGCGCCCTACTCCCTTGAGCCACAGGCGCCTTCCATTTAATGCAGTTTTGTTAACTAGGGACAGAGGTTCTACAGCAGATCTCCAGCTGCATTCATCTGGCATAACTGAAACTCGGTACTCACAGGGCAGCAACTCCCTCCCCATGTCCCCTTCCCTGCTCACCCTTGACAGCCACCATTCTGCTTTGTTTCTGTTTTAGATGCTGTGTACAAGTGAAATCATGTAATGTTTGTCCTTCTGAGACTGGCTTATGTCCCTTAGCCAGTATCCTCCAGATTCATGCATGTTGTAGCATTTGTAAGAATTTTCTCCCTTTTTAAGGCTGCAGTGTATAGCTAGGCCACACTTTGTTTTTACCCATCATCCATGGATGGACCAGAAATGGGTTTTAATTTCTGGTGGAATGGGATTAAACCCAGACATGAGAAGGTTACAAACTCCATCCTTGTTTGGCTGAAGTTTTAGCCGGATGATACACAGAGGGGTTTCGTGGCCCTGAGTTGGTCAGGAGATCATGGTTTAGTCAGGGTTTTGGAGTGAGACGAGGGTTTTCTCTGGCTTTCTGGGTAGATACGAGGTGGAGCATTGATTTGGGGGAGCGACTTTCCTGGGTCCTCCCTGAGCACGTGGTGTGGAGTGTGAGCCCTCTCACCTCACACTGAGTCTTCCTGGGTCCTCCCTGAGCGCATGGTGTGGAGTGTGAGCACTCTCACCTCACACTGAGTCTTCTGGGTCCTCCCTGAGCACGTGGTGTGGAGTGTGAGCACTCGCACTGAGTCCTGGGTCCTCCCTGAGCACATGGTGTGGAGTGTGAGCACTCTCACCTCGCACTGAGTCTTCCTGGGTCCTCCCTGAGCACATGGTGTGGAGTGTGAGCGCTCTCACTGAGTCTTCTGGGTCGTCCCTGAGCACATGGTGTGGAGTGTGAGTGCTCGCACTGAGTCCTCCTGGGTCCTCCCTGAGCACGTGGTGTGGAGTGTGAGCGCTCACACTGAGTCCTGGGTCCTCCCTGAGCACGTGGTGTGGAGTGTGAGCGCTCACACTGAGTCCTGGGTCCTCCCTGAGCATGTGGTGTGGAGTGTGAGCGCTCACACTGAGTCCTCCTGGATCCTCCCTGAGCACGTGGTGTGGAGTGTGAGCGCTCTCACTGAGTCTTCTGGGTCCTCCCTGAGCATGTAGTGTGGAATGTGAGCGCTCTCACTGAGTCTTCTGGGTCCTCCCTGAGCATGTGGTGTGGAGTGTGAGCGCTCTCACTGAGTCTTCTGGGTCCTCCCTGAGCATGTAGTGTGGAATGTGAGTGCTCTCACTGAGTCTTCTGGGTCCTCCCTGAGCATGTAGTGTGGAGTGTGAGCGCTCTCACTGAGTCTTCCCTGAGTCTTCCCATCCAGAAACTCGGCTGCCTCTTCAGTCGTCACGTCCTCTCTTCTTTCTCTGTCTTCTAAAAGTTTACTTATTTTTTCCCTCCCTTCTTCCCTCCTACTCACCTTCTCTCCCTTCCTGTCCTTTGTCAAGTTTAGGCCTTCATTTTGTAATGTTTTTCCCTTTTGTGAATGTTTTTACCCATCTGTGCAGCCACCTTGCACCACCAGCCTTTGGCCTGCCAGAAATGATGCACTGTCAGGAGCTCTATTTATTTATTTATTTTGAGACAGAGTCTAAATTTGTCACCCTCAGTAGAGTGTGGTAGCATCATAGCTCACAGAAACCTCAAATTCCTAGGCTTAAGTGATTCTCTTGCCTCAGCCTCCTGAGTAGCTGGGACTACAGGTGCCCACCACAATAACCGGCTATTTTTAGAGAGACAAGGTCTCGCTCTGGCTAAGGCTGGTCTCAAACCTGTGAGCTCAGGCAATCCACCTGCCTTGGCCTCCCAAGTGCTGGGATTACAGGCGTGAGCCACCATGCCCAGCTATTTATTTATGTTTAAGACAGAGTCTCCCTCTGTTTCTCTGAGTAGAGCGCTGTGGTGTCATAGTTCACAGCAACTTTATACTGCTAGGCTCAAATGATCCTCTTACTCAGCCTCTCAAGTAGCTGGGACTACAGGCTGTTTTTCTGTTTTTCTGTTTTTAGCAGAGATGGGATCTCGCTCTTGCTGGGCTGCTCTCGAAACTCCTGAGCTCAAGCAATCTACCTCCCTTGGCCTCCCAGAGTGCTAGGGTTGCAGGTGTGAGCCACCATGACGGCTTAAGTAGATGATTTTTAAATGAGCAAGTTTAGTTTATAGCTGCTTGCTCTGTTACCACCATTTCTTCTTAGCACTCATGGTTTTTAGTTGATCCTCTTGTTTTCCAAGCGGACAATTAATATCAGCTGCAGGTAACGATGCCATTTGTCTCCTGCATTCCATTAGTGGTTCCTTTTATTTTCTGTTTCCTGCTGTTTTGTGTATGTGACCCCAGTTGTCTTACATACTAGTAACATCCTTGACTTGCTCTCACTTTACTGTGGGTGCTTTCGGTGGTTTGCCATTAAATATGATGCAGAGTTTGGCCTTGAGATACTGTTTTGCACGCTAAGTCCTCTCTTCCCATTCTACTTAGATTTATTATTCCGGATGGGTGATGGCTTTTATTAAATGCCTTCTAGCTATTTTGTTATTACTGTGCTTATTGCTTCTCTTTTTACCCTGGAGTGTCCTTCAGGAAATTAAACTGTGTGTGGGTAGATTTGTTCTCCTATGCGTGTCTTCCTCGTAATGTGTTTTCTTTGATTCTTTTGATCATTTCATTCATCCTCTGATTTTTTAGTTTATCATCACAAATGCTTTGCTTTGTATGTTTCTTTACTTCAACTGTGTGTTTTTAGCCTTATTCTAATTCCTCTGATTTCAAATTATTTCTTCTTCATGACTTCTTGCTCTACATTCATAGCTATAAAATCGTATTGCGTTTCAATGAGAATGCAAATTAGAGACTCTTTGCAATCTCCCTTTTCTCCTAGTAGCTTTGTTTCGTGGCTGAATGTTTACCTGGAGTCCTTGTGAACTTCCAAAACTTTCCATGTAGATGTAGTGGGTTTTCTGTGATGATCCATCTTTACAGAGGAAGGTCGTGTTTGTCCAGAAGTGAAAACTGAAAGGGATTCTGTTGGAGAGTGTGTGGGTGACAGGGCCTCCCTTTGATGCTCAGGTGAAGGAAGGAAGACTTGTTCTTTTGCATTAGCCAAGGTGAGAGTGGGAGGGAAGGGCACTAGAGCATGAGGTGCAATATTCCAATTTTTTTTTCTTTTCTTTCTTTGAGTTTTGTTTTCATTGTTCTTGTTGCTTTGACACCTGCCTGTAGGTGGCCTTGGCCTTAGCTGGCCTGGGGTTGTGTTGTTGCTAGTTGCCCATGGTTATTTCCTGTGGTTGGCCTTGGGTGAGAGCAGTCAAGGAGAAAGGAGCACCGGCTCGCGTTCTGAGGGTGCTGTGGCAGGGTGTCCACCTGGTGCTCCACTGCCCCCTTTAGAATCATTAATTAGTAATGTGCCCGGTAATATCCTAAAATGTAATTCATCAATCCATACACATTACTAGAAAAATCAGTATAATGCCCTATTTACAATGATGTAGAGTAGCAATGAAAGATAATTTTGTAGTAAAGTAACATCCCAATGCCTGCCTCCTCACAGACCAGTAGGCACTTGTGCATCAGTGGAGATCACTATTGGTACAGACCCTCCCAGTGAGACGGACTCAGGTTGTGATGTTGAGAATTCAAATACCAGGGTGCATTGTCGACACCAGTGGCTTTCTAAAATGCTGACAACTCAGGTAAACTTTTGAACAAAGCAAGGTACTATATCTTCCTTTGATTTACATGTTAATTGCCTTCCTAGAAAAATTCACTGTATAACAGTAATGCTGTGTAAGACTATTTTCTAGTTTCTATGTAACACAGATTTAGGTTCTGGGTATAGGTGACTGTAAATAGCGTGGTCACCCTCGTCGTGGCTGTCATAGCCATACCATAAAAGAGGACAGTGGGAAGTAGGAAGCAGGCACACCCTCCCATTTGCAAGGCCTAGGGTCAGAACACAGACGGAGGCTCGGAGGGTACTGGAAATGTCCTGATCAATAATTAAATATCTAGTAAGGGATATCGAGTTGTAGGGATTTCAGATGACCCTGTTGGGTTGTGGATTTGATGAAAATAATTGTCTTTTTCATGTTTATTATTTTTATTAGTAATGGCAAATTTGTTTTTTTTTTCTTTCCTCTCAGTTTTTTCCCCCTGAGTTCTACCTTAATATTTATTTTTTGTTTGTTTGTTTAGTTTTTGAGACAGGATCTTGTCTCTCTCTGTTGCCCAGGCTGGAGTGCAGTGGTGTGATCATAGCTGATTGCAACCTCAGGCTGGGCTCAACCCATCCTCCCACCTCAGCCTTCTGAGGATCTGAGACTACAGCTGCATGCCACCATGCCTGGCTAATTCAAAAGAAATTTTTTAGAGACAGGGTCTTGCTATGTTGCCCAGGCTGATCTTGAACTCAACTGACCCTGCCACCTCAGCCTCCCAAAGTGCTGGGATTGCAAGTTGGGAGCCACCATACCCGGTCAGTATTTTCTTATTACTGTCACTTTATAATTTTTAATTCTCAAAGATTAAAACAAATGTAATATTATCAAATAAAATTTTAAATACTGTTTTTCAAATTTTAAATTAAAGTTAATATAAAGGTTGAAATCTATTTCATTTTTTTTGTTTTTTTGAGACAGTGTCTCACTGTGTTGCCTTTGGTAGAATGCCATGCCGTCACAGCTCACAGCAACCTCAAACTCTTGGGTTCAAGTGATTTTCTTGCCTGAGCCTCCTAAGTGGCTGGGCCCTCAGGCGCCCACCACAATGCCCAGCTATTTTTTTGTTGTAATTGTCATTGTTGTTTGGCAGGCCCAGGCTGGGTTCGAACCTGCCAGCCCAGGTGTATGTGGCCATCGCCCTAGCTGCTGAGCTATAGACACCAAGCTTATTTCATGTTTTTTAAAATGTATTTCATATGTTTTTTTGTTTTTTGCAATAATTATAGACTTCTATGCAATTGTAAGATAATACAGATAAATTCCTTATATTCTTTCCCTAGTTTCCCCCAATGGTGAGATTTTATATGATGATAGTATAATATCACAACCAGAATATTAATGTTGTCACAATGAGCTTATAGAGAATTCCCATTACCACAGGATTCCTTTTATTACCCCCTTCTAACTTTATCTGCTTTCTTCTCCCCAACCTTCTCTTAACCCTTGGCATAAACAAATAAGCCATAATTTGCTTTCCATTTCTGTGATTTTGTTATTTCAAAAATGTTAAATAAGGGCTGGGTGCCCATAGCTCTGTGGTTAGGGCGCTGGCCACATTCTCCAGGACAGGTGGGTTCGAAACTGGCCCACGCCTGCTAAACCAAACAAAATAAAACAAAATAGCCAGGCATTGTGGCGGGCACCTGTAGTACCAGCTACTAGGGAAACTGACGCAAGAGAATCGCTTGAGCCCAAGAGTTTGAGGTTGCTGTGAGCTATGATGTCACAGCCCAAGAGTTTGAGGTTGCTGTGAGCTATGATGTCACAGCGCTCTACAGAGGGTGACAAAGTGAGATTCTATCTCAAAAAAAAAAAAAAGAATGTTAAATAAGTAGAATTTCTACCCTATTCCAGTTCTGATATTTTTCTGAGAAATTTCCCTCTATTCCAGTCTTTATCATGAATGGGTGTTGAATTTATCTAATGTTTTTTCTGCAGTGATAAAAGTGATCGTGTGATTTTTATTATCTTAGCCAGTTCATATGGCAGGTTACATTGATGTTTTCAGATCTTGAACCTCTCTTACACTCCCTAAATTCTACTTGCTCATGGTATATAATTCTTTTTACCTATTACTGAATTGTATTTGCTAATAGTTTGTTAAGGATTTTTTCATCTGTATTCATGAGGGTCTGTCATTTTCATTTTTTATACTATCTTTGTCTGGTTTTGGTATCAGGATAATACTACTTCATAAAGCAAATTGAGAAGTATTCTCAACTCTTCTTGTATTTATTTATTTATTTTTAAAATACGGACCGCTTCACGAATTTGCGTGTCGTCCTTGCACAGGGGCCGTGCTAATCTTCTCTGTATTGTTCCAATTTTAGTAGATGTGCTGCTGAAGCGAGCACTCAACTCTTCTTTTTTCTGGAGGAAATTATGTAGAGTTGTATTACTTCTTCAGTAAGTATTTGGTAGAATTCTCCAGTGAAACCTTCTGTGCTTGGGAGATCTTTTCTTTTCCTTTTTTTTTTGAGACAGAGTCTCACTTTGTCACCCTCAGTAGAGTTCAATAGCATCACAGCTCACAGCAACCTCCAACTCTTGGGCTCAAGTGATCCTCTTGCCTCAGCCTCCTGAGTAGCCTGGACTATAGGCAGTTGCCACATTACCCAGTTTCAGAGATGGGGTTTCTTTAAGACTACTCTGGCCTAGGGTTGTCTTTAATTCCTGAGCTCAAATAATCCACCAGTTTTGGCCTCCCAGAGTGCTGGGATTATAGGTCTGAGCCACTGCACCAGGCCAGAGAGATCTTTCCTTTGGGGGAGGGGGCGAATTTTTTAAGTCACAAAACAAATTTCCCTAATTACATATTTCATGTATAAAGTGAGTTATATTTTTCAAGTAATTGGTCCATTCTTCTAAATTGTTAACTTTTATGTGTATAGTTATTCATAGTATTCCTTTTAATCTTTTTGAGTCTGTGATTGTATCTCCAGTTTCATTCCTGATGTTTGTAAATTTTGTATTTTCTTTTCTTTCTTTCTTCTTTTTTTTTTTTTTTTGAAACAGAGTCTCATTTGATCACCCTTAGTACAGCGCCATGGCATCTAAGCTGACAGGAACCTTAAACTCTTGGGCTCAAGCAACTCTCTTGCCTCAGCCTCCCAAGTGGCTGGGACTACAGGCGCCCTCCACAACGCACGGCTATTTTTAGAGATGGGGTTTCCCCGTTGCTCAAGTTGGTTCAGAACTCATGAGCTCAGGCAATCCACCTGCCTCGGCCTCTCGAGTGCTGGGATTACAGGCGTGAGCCCCTGCACCCAGCTGTAACTCTATATTTTCTTTGTCAGTATTGCTAGAAGTATGTCAATTTTATTTGTCTATGTAAGAGTCAGCTATTTATTTTATTAATTTTTCTCTATTTTTCTGTTTGCAATTTCATTCATTTCTGCTCTTATCATTATTTCCTTATCTGTAAAATGAAGGTAGTCTTACTGATAAGAGTTGCGAGAATTAAGTAAAATGACATATCAGTATGTATAGCAGAATCTGAAATGTAGACTTTATATAAAATGTTATTTTTCCCCCCTTGAATTACATGTTCCGTAATGGAAATTATGGCATTTAAAAAAAAAATGTACCTGCCCTAGTGTGTGGAATACCTTCCCTAGTGTTTCAGGCTTTTCCCTCCCTCTCTCCCTCCCTTCCTTCCTTTCTCTCTCTCTCTCTCTCTCTCTCTCTCTCTCTCTCTCTCTCTCTCCCCAGTCTTACTCTGTTAGCCTCAGTAGAGCCCCATGGCATCATCCTAGCTCCCAGCAACCTCAAACTCTTGGCTCAGGAATCCTCTTACCTCAGCCTCTCGAGTAGCTGGGACTACAGCACTTACCACCACGCCTGGCTAGCTTTTCTATTTCAGTAGAGAAGGGGTCTCGCTCTCGCTCTCGCTCTGGCTGTTCTTGAACTCTTGAGCTCAAGAGATCCACGCATCCCAGAGTGCTAGGGTTATGGACGTGAGCCACTGTGCCTGGCCCAGGCTTTGCTTTCTTAAGGCTTTCTTTCCCAAAACTACACTGGACTCATATGTAGATTTACATATATACGAATTTGAGGATATAGGAATTGTTTAATATTGCAAATATTCTGTGGTAGCATTGCAAATACTGCAGGGATTTATGAATATTCCAGAACCACCTGTTGGGGTAGGAAGGAAAGAAAGAAAATGGAAAATGGACACTTGGCAGCTCTGGCCAATTTAACAAATGGAATCATTTGTGTGATCGCTTATCAAATCCAGCTTGGGCCTCTTCCCGCTGTGGACAGCAGTACAACCCAGACTTCCCAGCATTCCAGCCAAAAGAGATGTGAAGCATTTCCTTGAAGCCCGGATGGTACTATTCCTAACAGTTGATGGTCAGCGCTACAAGTCTCACTGTGTGCACATTACATGTATGTGCCACATTGCATGTGTTATACCCACATAGACTATGTATACATTATTGAATAGTAAACTATGGGCTCGTCACCTGTGGCTCAACGGGCTAAGGCGCCAGCCACGTACTCCTGAGCTGGCGGGTTCGAATCCAGCCTGGGCCCGCCAAACAACAATGACGGCTGCAACCAAAAAATGGCCGGGCGTTGTGGTGGGCGCCTGTAGTCCCAGCTACTTCGGAGGCCGAGGCAGGACACTTGCTTGAGCCCAGGAATTGAAGGTTGCTGTGAGCTGTGATGCCACGGCAGTCTACCCAGGGTGACAGCTTGAGGCTCTGTCTCAAAAAAAAAAAAAAAAAAAAATCACCAAGATGTAGGAGGCACCTGTGGCTCAGTGGGTAGGGCGGGTTCAAATCCGGCCCCATACACCAGCCAAACTGCAACAAAAAAATAGCTGGGTGTTGGGCTGGGCACCTGTGGTCCCAGCTACTTAGGAGCCTGAGGCAAGAGAATCTCCTAAGCCCAGGAGCTGGAGGTTGCTATGAGCTGTATGACACCACGGCACTTTACTGAGAGCAATAAAGTGTCTCTACCAAAAAAAAAAAAGAAAATCACCAAGATCTATTGTTAAGGAGAAAGCATGGCTGAGTGTGATGGCTCATGCCCGTAATCCTAGCACTCTGGGGCTTGGCACCTCAAGTGGCTAAGGCACCAGCCACGTACACCTGAACTGGCGAGTTCAAATCCGGCCCAGGCCCACCAAACAACAATGCAACAACGATGGCTGCAACCAAAAAATGTCCAGGCATTGTGGTGGGTGCCTGTAGTCCCAGCTACTTGGGAGGCAGAGGCAGGAGACTCGCTTGGGCCCAGGCTTGTGGCATCACAGCTCATAGAAACCTCCAACTCCTGGGCTCAAGTGATTCTCTTGCCTCTGCCTCCCAAGTAGCTGGACTACAGGCGACCACCACATCGCCCAGCTAAAAAAAAGTCATTTTTAATAACAAACTTTATTGTAGGATTTTATTTTTCAATGTGTACATATGTTTTCTTTAAATAAAAACTTTGGGGCTGGCTCGACGCCTGTAGCGGCTAAGGTGCCAGCCACATATACCAGAGCTGGCAGGTTTGAATCCAGCCCAAATCTGCCAAACAACCAAAAAATAGCTGGGCGTTGTGGCGGGCACCTGTAGTCCCAACTACTTAGGAGGCTGAGGCAAGAGAATTGCTTAAGCCCAAGAGGTTGCTCTGAGCTGTGATACTACAGCACTCTACCCAGAGCGACAACTTCAGGCTGTGTCTAAAAAAAAAAAAAAACAAAACTTAAGGACTCAGCACCTATAGCTCAGTGAATAGGGTGCTAGCCACATACACCAAGGCTAGTGGATTACAGCCCAGCCCAGGTCTGCTAAACAACAATGACAGCTGAGGACGGCACCTATAGCTCAGTGAGTAGAGCATCAGCCCTATATAACAAAAGGGTGGTAGGTTCAAACTCAGCCCCAGCCGAATTGCAACAAAAAAATGGCCGGGTGGGCGGCGCCTGTGGCTCAGCGAGTAGGTGTGCCGAAGGTGGCGGGTTCAAACCCAGCCTCGGCCGAACTGCAAAAACAGAAAAATAGCCGGGCGTTGTGGCGGGCGCCTGTAGTCCCAGCTACTCGGGAGGTTGAGGCAAGAGAATCGCCTAGGCCCAGGAGTTGGAG